>VYZV01034399.1:0-17840 GCA_013401275.1 Pandion haliaetus | reverse complement strand
TTTTTCTCAGTCTAACCTTGGTCTCAGCCCCTCCGCTGAAACCATATGAAGTGCGGTTCTGAGCCACCTTTAAAGCCTTCTACCTCTTCAGTAAATTTCCAGTACATAAGGTCATGTAAAAATGTTTATAAAGACATGGTTGTCTTCAGCAGAGGACAGGGCAGGTTACTGCCACATAAGAACTTCCTCACAGGCATGCTTCTTGTTCCATCACTTTCAGAGGTGCTCTGTTTCCTTCCTTATATTTAAAAATCTCCTGTCATTTTAAGAGGGATAGGTTAACTGAGTATTTTTATGTAGAAATATTGATTTTCAACCATTTATGTAGATTTTACTGTATTTCCAGTGTACTGATCAAACAAAATCTGTCTTTGCAAACAGTTATGCACAGAAGGAGTAGCTTTCAAAGTTTATGGCTATTGGTCTTGAATATGTGCTTGGAGCTATGAGCTCATACTCTTTTGAAATCACTTTTGTAAGGTAAAAATACCGATTTAGTATTCTGAACACTCTTAAGCATCTACTGTGTCATGTACAGACATATTTAGCTTCTTAATCCTAGTAGGAGCTCATTTCAGGTGAAATGAGAAGACAGTGACTGCCTCAAGAGTAATTTCTGTAAAAGATAGAAGGAGGTTTTCCAAGAAGTTAGATTACAGTACCTAAATTGTTTCAGAGACACAGTTTTAACATAGAGGTGGTGGTGTTGGACAAGAGTTGCAAGGTAATCTTATGTCATGGGTACAAGAGCAAGAGGGGAAACACCAGCTGTGAGAGGACAGAGGGGAGCTACATGCTTGGAGGAAGACTGACATTACATGAAGAAGAGTTCTGCCTGGAGTAAAAGAACTCTTCACTCCAGTTCGCCTACCTGGTTAAGAGCTCAGCAGTGAAGACTAAAAAAATGTCTGAGCTATAGAGGTCTGGAGATACCTGAACGTGCCTGCAGCAGTTGACACTGAATGAGAGTGCTGAATGAGGGTGTCTCTCAGCTCTCAGGATCCCTGGAAATCATCCATCTATGGGAGTCAAAAAGTTGAAGCACCTAAAATGAGAATCTCCTTCCAAAAGTTGAGGTGCTGTGATGTGTATAAGGTGACACAGGGGAAAAACAAGTGCAGAGACTGAATATGTCTTCTGAATTAGGAGCATGGGCTCCTTGAAATTGCTGGTCCTAATCAACAGAATACGCCTAAGATATTGTTATATATCCTGCAGACAGATTTTACTGTGTAGGCTCCTGACTTTTGCAGCCTAATCACAGTTGCATTATTTTTTGTTATTTATAATATCTTTCTTGCAGGCTATCACTGATGGCAGCATCTTTTCATGATGCTATCATATTTGTATTATTTTTAAATGTTAAAACATTAAAAAGAAAAAACAAAAGAGCAATATAAAGGTCCATAACGATCTGGACAGGGAAGAACTGTATTCCATTAAAAAGCTCCCCCCCCCAAATTATGCTAATGTAATTGAGTATTATGAACACAGTATGTAAATCAAAATAATGTCAGGGGAAAAGCAGTGCTCTTCATCAGAGATACTAAAGAACAATCCCTAAAAGATTGTAAGGGAGATTAAACCTATTACGACAGTTCAGTGTTTACATAAGCATTAATATATTCAGTAATATTGGATGCAGTGATGAACATAAATTATGAAAGGTACAGTGACCAATATTTCTGAAGGAATAGTGACTATGCCATTTTGTTAGTGTTTTTTAAAGGTCAAATTTTGCTGTTAAAAGACAAAATAAATAATTCTGAGTTCAAGAGAGATTTAAAAATCTTTATGGGACACAGTTTATTTGGTTATCCTGTCAAATGTATACATACCTCAACTTTCCTGAACAGGAAATGTTTTATGTCTAAGTAACAGAACTAGAAGATGACAGAACCAGCAATAAATGGACTATGCAGAAAATGTCTGGTGATGGTAGCAGTCACCTCTTCCCCTAGCAAAGCTGCTTGTTACTCCCAAGTTACACTCCATGGAAGTGAAGGCATGTGGCATCCTGCTGTCTGGCACTTGGTTGCCTGGTTGCCTGGCTCTCAGTGAAGATGTAATGTGGTTAGCAGTCTATTTAGAGAAAGCTAGATGGGTCACTGCTAAAAGTGTAACTTTTGGAAGCGCTTAAAGACATGTTTGTCATCTATTAATGATACTATTCCTTTATGGAGGATGGCAGGGGGACAATTAGGACTGGCTTGCATATCTCAGAATAATCTTGCATGAACAACTGAGTTTTGAAAGGGTGTTATTTTAGTTTTAACTCTGTTTTTCTGGTTTGGTTATGTTATGATTGTTTATTATGTGTTGTATGTACCATTACTTACAAACAACATAGCGATCCATGTCTGTCAGCCTGACTAACTGTAGACTTAAGGTCTTCACCCATCTGTATCCCAAATTCATTTTCTTAAACATACAATGTGACCTTTCTCCTCACTCTGGAAACATTTACTTAGTAATACTCTTCTTTTCCATTTACCCGCTTCCTGCATTTGTACATAGGTGCAGAAGTTTTTGTATAATTTTTGTCTCTTCACAGCTAGTAAGTCTCATATATGTTTGCCTATGTTACGATGACTAGTCAACGTTTGAGGATTTTAAATGATCCTTGAATCTCCTTATCATCATGTGATTTCAAGTGAAGATTTATAAAGAGTTAAGACATGACAGTTGCTTAAGAAACATAGCTAGAAAGGCTATGTGGGGCAAACAAATGATCATCAGTTAATTATAATTTTTTGTAAAGGTAGATACAATGATGAATCAAAGATAGGAAAAACACCTGGAGTAAATAAGCTATTCTGTGTTCGACATAAAAACCTAAATTCCCTTACCTGGATAACTGGATAATCTGAATGGATTTTGTTAGAGAAAACCAGCAGAAGTAGTAAATTTTTATTTCAGAGCTCAGTAAATATATTTGAGCTCTGTAGAAATCAGTGGCATTTATATGCATTTATATAAATGTAATTAAGAAGAACTACCTCCAGATTCATTGTTTCCATCATAGTTAACATTATTTCTTATTTCAATCTCACTCACTAAAATGATACTTGGATACTGCTTTTGAATACAATGAAAATGTTAATGGACAACCTTACATCTTCAGAAACGACTCAATAATAATATGTTTTACTGTTAATATGAAAAGGCTTTTTCATCACTATGCAAACCCACAGTTGTTGCTAATCTTTAGTCTGATGTGGGACAGGGATATGAAAATACGTCCACCTATAGCTTATTACATGGTTGTGGAATCCTGACTGGGAATAGACTGTGGATGACAAGACTGACTGTGTGAAATAACTGTGGCCTTAGTCTGTGGCCTAGTCTTTCTGGAAGCAGTGTGCGTTCTCTGCTTCCCAGATAAAGGATCCCCATTTCTATATAAAACAGCACTTTTATCTTCCTGTGATATCATTCTAAGGTAAACACTTCTGAAGGAGACTTTAATAGCCTTTCTGATGCCTGTGTATTTCTGCCCTTTAAATCGGCTTTGTATCCAGCCTCTTTGCATAACACAGAATCATGGAACGGTTTGGGTTGGAAGGGACCTTAAAGGTCATCTAGTTCCAATCTCCCTGCCATGGGCAGGGACACCTTCCACTAGACGAGGTTGCTCAAAATCCATTGAATCTGGCCTCGAACACTTCCAGGGATGGGGCATCCACAATCTCTCCGGGAAACCTGTTCCAGTGTCTCACCACCCTCACAGTGAAGAACTTCTTCCCTACATCTAACCTAAATCTACCCTCTTTCAGTTTAAAACTGCTACCCCTTGTCCTACCACCACATGCCCTAGCAAAAAGTCCCACTCTGGCTTTCTTGTAGGCCCCCTTTAGGTACTAGGAGGCTGCAATAAGGTCTCCCTGGAGCCTTCTCTTCTCCAGGCTGAACAATGCCAACCTCTCAGCCTGTCTTCATAAGAGGTACTACAGCCCTCTGATCATCTTCATGGCCCTCCTCTGGACTGTCCTTCTTATGTTGGGGGCTTCAGCGCTGGATGTAGTACTTCAGGTGGGGTCTTACAAGAGCAGAGTAGAGGGGGAGAACCATCTCCCTCGACCTGCTGGTTACACTTCTTTTGATGCAGCCCAGGATAGGGTTGGCTTTCTGGGCTGCAAGGCATGTTGCTGGGTCATGTTGAACTTCTCCTCAACCAAGTCCTTCTCCACATGGCTGCTCTCAATCCACTCATCACCCAGCCTGTATTTGTTATGCTTGGGATTGCCCTGACCCATGTGTAATACCTTGCACTTGGCCTTGTTGAACGTCATGAGGTTCTCATGGGCCCACCTCTCAAGCCTGTCAAGGTCCCTATGGATCCCATCCCTTCCCTCCAGCATATTGGCTGCACCACACAGATTGGTGTCATCAGCAAACTTGCTGAGGGTGCACTCAATCCCACTGTCCAAGTCTCTGACAAAGATATTAAGCAGCACCAGTCCCAATACCAACCCCTGAGGAATGCTACTCATCACTGGTCTTCACTCAGACATCAAGACATTGACCGCAACGCTTTGAGCAGAACCATCCAGCCAATGCCTTATCCACAGAGTGGTCCATCCATCAAATCCTTGTCTNATTGTAAAAGGCCAACAAATTTGTCCACGATTTGCCCCGAGTGAAGCCATGTTGGCTGTCACCAATCACGTCCTTAATTTCCATATTCCCTAGCATAATTTCCAGGAGGATATGCACCATGATCTTGCTGGGGACAGAGGTGAGACTGACTGGCCTGTAGTTCCCCAGGTGTTCCTTTTTTCCCTTTCTAAAAATGGAGGTTGTTTTCCCTTTTCCAGTCAGTAGGAACTTCCCCAGACTGCCAGGACTTCTCAAATATGATGGATAGTGGCTTAGCCACTTCATCTGCCAGTTCCCTCAGGACCTGCCCATACATCTCCCCTGGACTTGTGCACCTTCAGGTTCCTTAGATGGTCTCGAACCTGATCTTCTTCTATAGTGGGATGTTCTTCATTTTCCCAGTCCCTGCCTTTGCCTTCTTTGACTTGGGTGGTGTGGCTGGACCACTTGCTGGTGAAGACTGGGGCAAAAACGTTGTTAAGTACCTCAGCCTTCTCCATGTCCTGGGTACCCAGGTCTCCCATTTCCTTCTGGAGAGGGCCCACTTTTTCCTTACTCTTCCTTTTATCACCAACGTATCTATAGAAGCTTTTCTTGTTGCCTTTGATGTCTCTGGCCAGGTTTAATTCTGTGAGGACTTTAGCCTTCCTAACCTGATCCCTGGCTGCTCAAAGTCTCTGTATTCCTCCTCTGTAATCCTCTCCTTGCTTCCACCCGCTGTATGTTTCCTTATTGTGTTTGAGTTTGTCCAGGAGCTCCTTGTTCATCCATGCAGGCCTCCTGTTTTTTTTGCCTGACTTCCTCTTTGTAGGGATGCATCACTCCTGAGCTTAGAGGAGGTGATCCTTGAATATCTTGAAAGCTTTCTTGGGCCCCTCTTCCCTCCAGGGTTGTATCCCATGGTACTCTACCAAGCAGATCCCTGAAGAGGCCAAAGTCTGCTCTCCTGAAGTCCAGGGTGGTGAGCTCGCTGTGTACCCTCCTTGCTGCCCTAAGGATCTTGAACTCTGCCATTTCATAGTCACTGCAGCCAAGGCTGCCCCTGAGCGTCACATTCCCCACCAGCCCCTCCTTGTTGGTAAGAACAAGGTCCAGCATAGCACTGCTCCTTGTTGGCTCCTCTATCACTTGGAGAAGGAAGTTGTCATCAACACATTCCAGAAACCTCCTGGATTGCTTATGCCCTGCTGTGTTGTCCCTCCAACAGATATCAGGGTGGTTAAGTCCCCCATGCGGAACGGGGCTTGTGAATGTGAGGGCTCATTTGTCTATAAAGGGCCTCATTTGCTCGGTCTTCCTGGTCAGGTGGCCTGTAGCAGACCCCCATGATATGTCACTTGCCCCTGCCCTCCGTTTAATCCTGACCCATAAGCTATCAGTCAACTCCTCTTCCATCCCTAGGTGGAGCTCCATGCCCTCCAGCTGGTCATTGACATAGAGGGCAACACCCCCTTCTTGCCTCCCCTGCCTGTCCTTCCTAAAGAGCCTGTATCCTTCCATTCCAACACTGGTCACAGGATTCATCCCACCACGTCAGCGTGATGCCAATAAGATCATAGCCCTGCAGGCATGCACACGTCTCTAAGTCCTTTTGTTTATTCCCCGCGATACATGCGTTTGCATAGAGGCATTTAAGTTGTGCCCTGAGATGAACATCTGAGGAGCCAGACCACTACTTGTTTTTAGGAGTATGATTATTCACCAAACGGTGGGCAATCAAAAAGTCTCATTAGTGTAAGGCTAAGCATGTTACTAATGTTTCCTAGACCTACATCAAGCACAAGATATACATACTCTGTTATGTGAGACTGTGTGAGGGTCACTGATTTCTTATGGTTTCTGAGTATCCTGTGTTCCAAAGACACATCGAAAAGGGTGCATGGTGAAAGATCTGAAGGACTGTGTTCAGGTCCTGTTGAAAGAAGGATTAGAGTGGCTCTAAGTGGAAATAAAAAGTAGAAACAATAAATAAATATTTCTTTAAAGAATGATCACTCTGCATTATAAACATAATCTCAGAGATTTGAAGGTAGGACATATTCACAGCATTTAAAAACAAAGTAATAAACACAGGCAGTCAAAAGCTCTGCTCTAATAAAGTGTCCTCCTCATGACATATTTGCATCCCTGTAAAGGGAATGGGAAGAATATCTGACCCATAATCAAACCTAGTACAATAGGAAACACCAAAAGTAAGGATGTTTAGATCTTTAAACTGAATCAGATTATGTGTACTATTAACATCGATAGTAACAAAAGCTAAAGCTAAAACAAGGAGATAATCACATTTGTTTTTCAGGGAGCAAGCAAATCAATGTGAAGGGTCAGGAGGGAATTCCTTCCCACTCTGTACAGGATTGCAGTCTGTAGGTTCACTGTCTTTCCCTGATACTATGTTCAGTGTCAGGATGAATCTAGAGATAGTTGGTTAGTTATCTACCATGTTTGTAAATGAATTGATATTTTGAATTGGTGGCACAAGTATTAATTCATTTTCCCAGAAACCTGGCTTGGAGCGACTTGGTAAATACCCTTCGCTCTGACATTTTTTCTGCATACAGTTAATGTTTTGAAGATGATAACATGAAGAGTACACAGGCTGATACAGCCTCTATCCAATATCCCCAGCTGTAGAAATCAATAGTCATTTTGACGTCTTGGTGTTCTGCACCAGCAGTGATACCTTGCATTAGTACCATAAATATTGTGCTTCCTGTAAAATTTTTATTTAAAAATTACTTAGCATATGTCCTTTGGAACTCACTATTTACTGAACAACTGTAGGTTACTGTGATGAAGCCAGAGAATTTTTTTCCATTTTTAAAAATAAGGGGTTTTGGGGAGTTCCCTTCTAGCTGAGCTAGTTAAATAGACAGAAATCCTTAAATTTCCCCATTCCACACTGAGAATTCTGTAATAAAAACAGATTCTCCATCAATCCTATATGTTCTATTATGTACATTAGGCAAAATGCAAATGTAATAGCAGAGAAGTTGCCATAGGAGAAGCAGTTGGATGAAAGCCTTAAGTCTCTACCTGTAAAAGTATTTTGACAAAAACATTAAGATGTAGGTGACAGCATCAAAATCAGGGTATTTCAGTTGTACTTCATCATCCAATAAACCTGCTATAAATCTACACTGTATATGTTTATGTCACAGGGACGACAGTTCAATTTGTAATGTATATGCACCTTTGTTTCCAGGTGATTCACTCAGATTCACAGATTGTGACTACCTGTGCAGAGGTAAGACTGGAGAATATAAAAACATCATTGAAGAAAATTCAGTAAAGAGTGTTATTTATGCCAAAGTACTTTTATTTTGGGGACATGCAAACCATTGCACATTAAAATGATGGTGGAAATCAGACCCAAAGAGATGTCAACCTCAACTTTGTCAATACCACACAGCCAGCACAGAGCCATAGCTTTTTCCTTACTCACCTAAGAGCTGAAATTCCTGATACCATTTTAAATCTGTAAATACATACAGAATTCTCTGAGTCTTATGCATAGTGAAAGAAATATGAAAGCTAAGGAAATGAAGACTGAAGATGAGAGCAAAATGGCATGATTTTTTTAACCTCAATTGCAGCTTCTCAAGATTCGTTCCATCCCAAACTCTCTTAATTAGTTACACATACCCATATATGCATAGTGCAAGTAACTGAAATCAATACAACATACAGAGGCCCATGGGATACTTTCTGTGGGGAGATGGGCAGGTGTCATTTACTATTGGCATTCCTTAGTCTAAAGCACAAGAATTCTAATAAGCAGGATCAAAAAGGGGAAAAAGGCAAAAACCCCCAAAATGCCTCCCCTCCCCCCAAACAAGGAAAACAAATCAACATTTACTAGGAGTGAAACTTGGACTTCAGCCTGTATTTAATGAGACTTGGAAACGTGTTCTCTGGGAGCAGTTTATTCTAGAGCTACTAAACTGTTTTCTCTGCAGCAGCTTCTGCTGGCCTGTGCTGGAGACAAGGAAAGGCTGTTCCTTCTGTTGCAGTATGGTAACTTACCTGGCAGTTGCAAAAAATTATGCACACAACTCTAGTTCTTTCACATTTCTGTTTCCATTCTTCCTTAGCTAGTTGTGATAAAAATACGGTTCACATTTTGATCCCAGTTACTCCACTGTAAACTTGATGAAGTGTTGTCACCAATGAAAATTACTCTAAATTGATGTCAGTGCAACCAAATATAACAAAATCTACCAGTGCAGTAAAAAATTTGTAGGAGAGAATGAGGCATGTTGCTCACAAAGCAGCATATTTTTTATGACTTAACCCTGGTGCCAGGAGTAATATACTGTTGCATTAGATCTGTTTCTATATATGCACGTTTCTCTTCTTTTTTTAACAGAAGATGATTGCTAAGAACTCAGCCCAAAAAAATTTTCTTCAGTTCTGTGCTAAGTATATTGTATATAGTATGTGGTATGTGGTATGTGGTATGTGGTATTTGGTATACGATTAGTATATAATATATAGTATATAATGCATAGTATATAGGATATAGCATATGGTATATAGTATATAGTATAGAACCAGTGCTGATAATCTAACATCCCAGAAAATGATGACTGATGTGACTTTTTGGATTTTTTTTCTCATATTTACATGTATGCAAGTACATGTATAAAAATTATTTGATAGTTCCATTTACCATTTCTTCCTTGAGTTCAACTTCTATTCTTCATAGAGCCATCTTCATGCAAACAGTCAGCTTTCTCTAGCAATGTCTTGCCTCAACCTAAAATAAATGCAAAAGTTCTGTGTTCCCGATAAAAAATTAGAATGAGTCTGTTATGCAGTGAACAATATATGCTGCACTTTAGAAAGCTGAAGGTTTGGGGCTTTTTTTTCAGTTGGATGCATTATATTGAATCTCACTACCTGCCTGTGGTTTTAATTATCAAGGTATTTGTTAGTAAAAGTGTTTGATTAGTAAGAATTAAAGCAATACCTATTTGGAAGAGAAGAATACTACAAAAAAAAATTAGAAGTAAAAAATTTAGTTTCTCAGTTATTTAAAGCTGGGGATTAGTTTCCTCTGCAATGACCTCTGTGATTTTTTCATTACAGACACTGTTTTCTCAATCATATAGCTTACGGTAGTAAGACCCAGTCTGGTCTAACTGGAAAGACAGCTGTTAGAGGAAGTTCTGTTTGCACCCAGTTCCTTAGGCAAAAGCAAAATTTCTTACCGGCTTGGGAGCATGCTTGAATACATTCTCCATGTATTAAGATGAACCTTAACACAATGTTCCACCTGAAAATCTCATCACTATACAAGAAGGTAAATATACTAAGAAATTTATCTGCTTCTGTTCAGATTATATTGTCAGGCATTGTACACAGTTTACATAAGGAGTGTTCTGGTTTCAGCTAACTCCTGTTACAATTAAATGGCAGTACTGTAGAGGTTACTAATAATATCACCACTATCACGTGCAATTTGTTTTATAATAACTCCATGATCCAAACCAGTTAGCTCTTTTTGCATCTGACCAAATTATCTGGCAGCGTTCATGTTTTCCTTCCAAAAGTTAATATACCCTTAAACTCTGTGCAATTACTCCACATGACGATACGTTTGTCAAGCTACATTAATACTAGAGTCCTGGGATCTATTTCAGTAACTCCTAAATATATATCTTAAAATGAAAAGTAAAATGCCCCAGAAGAACCATGAAATAGGTTGAAAACAGAACATTGGCTACCTGTTTTGCTAACACAAAATGCTGCTTTTAAAACACCGTGTTGCTTTTAGCACCAGATTTCTCAGCCTCTTATTTTGTTAGTAATGGAGATTCTCTAAAGGTCTTGGATAAGCACTGAAGTGTTAGGGGTTTTATCCAACAATGTGTTGAATATCCTGAATCTATGCTGAAAATGAACATGTGCTAAAAATGTCACAAGAACGGACTCTCATGTAAGCTTTATGTTTCTTCTTTTTTCTTTATTTGTTGTGTTTTGATCAGATCAGAAGTATCACACTACTTTTTTTTTACTTTCCTGGCTACAGATGACAGTGAACTAACCAAACTGAGAAAAAACCCAATTTTTTCCTCCCGGGTCTCTGGAAGGAGTGCATTCAGGCTCTGGTAAGGCTGTGTGCTGAGTATCCCAGGAACAAGCAGCTTCTATCTCAATTAAACTGTTTTACCCAGTTCAGTTCTATCATTTTGAATCACTAGAGGAAAGAAAGGATAAAACCAGGTGGAGATCCTTTTCTGTTGGCATTAGTCCACAGGTCTTTTAAGGTTCTGTTAGGCTTACAAAGTCAGTAAGGACGATTAACATCTTCAATCTACTGTAACTTTCTAGTGACTTTCCATTGGTTTGAAGATGTTTTATTTACCTGCTTGTCAGATGACCTTTTTTTCTGTCCTGTCATGGCCTTAACCAGTAGTCCTTCCTCTTTTTTCTCCAGAGGGCTTCCATTTTTCCAAATGTGGAAATCCTTGGTGGTTTTGTGTCCATGCTTCTCCCATGCCGTTCTCTAATTCTCTTATCTCCTTTCTCCCTCCTTCTTAGATAGTGAAATGATTTTAAAAATAGTAATTTTGTCAAATCTGGAAATAATTTTTTAGTGCCTCATAATGTCAAAGACAAAACTTGGACTCATTCAGCTGAGAAAGATAATAGCTGTTTTGATGGTTTGAGAATGAGCAAGTTTTCTGTGGAAGCCAGGCCTCTTCTGTGATAACTCTTGAGGCCTCATGCTCTAAAATATCTGGTGAATACTTTTTTTTTTTTTAACATTTGCTCTTCAAGCAAACACTGGTATTTAAAAAAAAAATGGTTAGAATAGATTCAACACAGGGACTCTTAGCTGTGCCTTTGAACATATCTGAATGTATGGGATATTGTGGATATCCAGGGTGTAGAAGTTTCTGCACTAGCTCCATGAAGAGTCAAGTTTGATTTAAATCTGTCTTTTCAGAACAAAAGCCTGTTGTATATTTTTTTAGCATGACAATTATGGTAACAAGATTTCTTATGATGCTTCTAATAAGTCAAACATTTGTCATGGTTCGAGTTTTACCCAGCTTTTGCAGAGAAGAGGGACCAAGCCTTATTACTCAAGTCATATTTCTGAGAGACAATGTGCTGGTTTGACTAGGATAGAGTTAATTTTCTTCATAGTAGCTAGTATGGGGCTATGTTTTGGATTTGGGCTGAAAACAGTGTTGCTAATACATGGATGTGTTCATTACTGCTGAGCAGTGCTTACACAGTCTAAGCCTTTTCTGCTCCTCACCCCACCTCACCAGCGAGTAGGCTGGGGTTGCACAAGAAGTTGGGAGGGGTCACAGCCAGGACAGCTGACCCCAACTGACCCAAGGGGTATTCCAGACAGTATGACATCATATTCAGTATATAAAGCTGGGGGAAAAAGAAGGAAGGGGGCACGTTCAGAGTTACGGCACTTGTCTTCCCAAGTAACTGTTACACGTGACGGAGCCCTGCTTTCCAGGAGATGGCTGAACACCTGCCTGCCGATGGGAAGTGGTGAATGAATTGCTTGTTTTGCTTTGCTTGTGTGTGTGGCTTTTGCTTTACTTATTAAACTGTCTTTATCTCAACCCACAAATTTTCTCACTTTTACTATTCCAATTCTCTTACCCATCTCATCAGGGAGGAATGAGTGAGTGGCTGTGTGGGGCTTAGTTGCTGGTTAGGGTTAAACCACAACAAGTGGCCAACCTGTAGCTGTCACAAAGATGAGGATGTGAGGAAGTGAGGTGTATGAAGAATGCAGAAGTCTAAAGAAAGGCCCAACCTGTGATTTAATCTTTTATAATATCTATAGTCTTTGGGAGTACAATTCCCACAACTGATTTTCAAAGTCTTACTATACTATATAAATTTCTTGGCCATACAATTCTCCAATGAAACTGGAAATTTAAAGAATTTTTACCTTACATCAGTGAGACCCCTATTGTTATGAAACTTAGTCAAAGATTGGTCTTCAGCTGAAAACAGAAAGGGATGCCACACATTTACTTTACGATATTATTGTTACACTATTCCTAACACGACTGTGAGGGGGGAGAAGTTGCTCCAAGGACAGGACTGAGGATCACTACTTACTTACTACTGAGCAGGCAGTATAAGGGACCAACAAGTCCTGGAAAGGTGTGTGGAAGATCTTGGACCTTTCCCATCCCTATTTGACCCCAGTGTAAAGACAGGAGGTGGACTAGTATGTGTCCATCCTCAGTAACTGCCTTCCTTGTTGTCATGGTTTCGGTTTCAGCCCAGCCGGTAACAAAGCACCATGAAGCCGCTCACTCACCCCCCACCCCCTCCCCTGGCCACGGTGGGATGAGGAGAAAATCCAAAGGCAGGCTCGTGGGTCGAGACAAGGACTGGGGGGGATCACTCCCCACTTATGGTCACGGGCAAAAGACAGGCTCAGCTTGGGGAAGAAACAAAATCAATTTAATTTACTACAAATCAAATCAAATCAAACACACAAGGGTATTGGGAAGGGAAACCAAACATCAGAACACCTCCCCCCACCCCTCCCGCCTTCCCGGCTCAGCTCCATTCCCGGTGCTTTCTACCTCCTCCCCCTGGCAGCGCAGGGGAACAGGGCATGGGGGATAAGGTCAGCTCCCCACACCTTGTCTCTACTGCTCCTTCCTCCTCAGGGGGAAGATTCCTCACTCGTCCCCTGCTCCACTGTGGGGTCCCTCCCACGGGAGACAGTCCTTCACCAACTTCTCCAACGTGGTTCCTTTCCGTGGGCTGCAGTTCCTCACAAACTTCCCTGGCGCGGGTCCTTTCCGCAGGCTTCAGTTCTTCCCGAACTTCCCTGGCGCGGGTCCTTTCCGCGGGCTGCTCTCCAGTCTCACACTGCTCCAGCACGGATTTTACCATGGAGTTACAGCCATCTCCGGGATCCTCTGCTCCCCCGCTCACGCCCACGGGCTGCAGGGGGACAGCCTGCCATCTCACCACGGGCTGCAGAGCCATCAGCCTCCTCAGGCGCCCCTCCTCCCCCTCCTTCTTCTTCACTGACCTCAGTATATGCAGAGGGGTTCCTCTCACGTTTCCCCAACACCCACACTGCCGGTTCCCCTTCTTCAATCTGTTCTCCCAGAGGTGCTACCACCATCACTGACTGTTTCGGCCTGGGCTAGAGGCGGTCCGACTTGGAGCCGGGGGAGCTTCCAGCAGCTTCTCATTGGAGCCACCCCTGCAGCCCCCTCCCCCACTACCAAAGAAAACCGCACCACACAAACCCATAACACTTGTCCTTCCTGTAGGATAAGCTGAAAACAGCAGTGGTGTGTTTTGATACATCAGGGTGAGACCTGTGGCACTGGGGGACCTTGACGCACAGTCCTTGTCAGGCTGGAGGGGCAGCTACCTTCAGGTGCCAGAGCTATATCAAGTTAGGGTATTCTCAGCCTGAGTCATGGTTTGTAATGAGCAGTATCTTACTTTCCAAGCAGCTCTGTTTGTCATAAAGTAAGGTCTTAATCCATATGAACAGGGGAACCATGTAAGTCAAAGTGGCAAAATGTGGTGCTGAAGCCTCAAAGGACTAATTTTACATTTTGTGTACAAAACAGTACAGATGAAAACCATTTGAATGCATGCTTAAAGAACCCAAAGTGAAATTATGCTATCTGCTCAATCATAAGTAACATAACTTGGGTTTGAGCATTTAAAAAGACACCACTGGGAGACCACACTTAATCCACTGGTAAATTCAAATACTGAACACGTTCAAGGGAATTAGGATTTTCATATAAATATTCAGTGAGCTGGAAAACATGTTAACTTCATTCAATAAATTATTCATTGTTACTAGTTTTTTCAGCTCTAAAGCTAAACAATCAGAAAATATTTTTGAAATCTGCATCTCAAAGTCAAATCAGATAAATCATACCAAGTAGAAACACTCAGTCCTTTAAAATGAAAAAACCCACCACTTCTATTACCAGCATTATTAGCATTTATTACTGTTGAATCGGGTTAAGTCCTAAAGGGTAGCTTCAAAAAAGTGTAACTGTCTTATTAGCTGTAGTGGCACAGTGATCTTTCCTGTGAAAAATTATTTGCACATATGGACATCATTCAATGAACAGAAAAATGGTAGCAAACTGTGACAGTTGGCTTTGTCTTCTGTGCCCATAAAAGTTAGGTGCAAACACCACTAATGCAGTTGCTAAAGCATGTATTGTAGTATCAGATTTTCAAACAATGCACAAAGTTGATTACTTAAATTATATGCTACATATTTGTTTAAAAGGCCATTTAGTAGTGTCACTCTGCACTGTAAAAACAAATTTACAAAGAAAAAAACAGGAAAAATGTTTGTGATGCAACACACTGACATATACCAGGTTTGATCATGAGAAAAGAGAGGGCAGCTTTTCTGTTACTCAGTGGAACTGCTCTGTTTCCAAATAATAGGGTAGCAAGACAGTAAGTTTCAGGTGCAACTAAAGCAGTGCTGGAGCGGGCCCTTGCAGAGTCACGCAATTTTTAGCAGATCTGCCATTTCTGCCACAAAGTTCATTTTTCATGGTATAGGCCTGGGTTATTTTAAGTTCTCACCAGTTTTGAAATCCAACATGCAACTTACTAGGTCACATCCAGTGCACAGGTATGAGAAAGATTCATTACTGACTGCCACAATAGGACAAAAAATTAAATACACATTAATGCATGATTAGTTTAACAGTTTAAGTGTCCACATGTCATTACTGAAAATTACGTTAAAAAAAAAAAAGCACATCTTCTTTAGAATCGTTCTGTTAGTCCCTGTAATAAAGATATGACACTTGGGAACACCAGCAGGAACGGAACTTTATTTCCTAGTCCTGTCTCAAAAGATTAATAAAATGTTACTGCCTGTCACTTGACAAGAACAAGTCGCTACTGATTTCACTGCTAATTGCTAAATTCTCCTCTTTCTTCATTTCACTGCATTAGAAATACACTGCAATTACCTACCCAAAATGCAGCCAGTGTGTAGTGCATTCAATTAATAAAACACAGAATTTACTGCGATTACTCTACCCTTTGCTGGCCATGCCAGTTACTCCATGCTTCTGGGAACATGCTGTATATAAAATCACATTATGGCTACCTACAGAGAGAAGCCAGAAAACAACCAAAAAACAATGTGGTAGTGCCTGTTCTTCTTCAAGGAAGGAAAAAAGGGAGGAAGGAAGGGAGGGAAGAAAAGGAAGAAGGGGTATATGAAAACAAAGCAAAGAAATGTAGGGTAGCATGCATTCAAGATGCAACTGCAATGCTTTATGGTTTAGTACAGGTCAGAGTTGAAAGGACCAAACAGGCAGGTTTGTACTGGCAAAGCAGACTGCTACCAGTACTACCATGATGAAATGGGTATGACTTCCTTCATGCTAATGACTGGTTTTCAGCCTTTCTCTAGCTTCTTGTACTGTGTGTCTGCTGTGCTTGGGGGTATAGGTCTGGCCATAGTGTTAAATCTGTAAGTGATATTTAGAAGCATACTGACAAACAGAAGACTCAGAGGAGGCTTCAGTGTATGCACTTAAAATGAAGGTTTGATTCCATAGCTTTCATTCTTGATACAAAGCCTTCATGTGTGTGGAGAGCATACATTTTAAAAGTACTTATTTATTATTAATTGAGAAGATTGTTGAGGAGAAAATGTTACAAAATTCGGTTGCAGCGTTAAATCCAGTAAGAGATAAGTTTCCCTAAAATGTTTGGAAACTTTTATCTAAGCTTGGATTTGAAATCCATAAAGCTATGTAACTGTAGCAGGGACAAAATTTTAATGTAGATTAATTTTAAATGTGTTTGTTTATTCCCTGTGTTCATTCACTCTGATCTAATTTAAAAGTTCCTTGTGAAACAAGCCAAACAGCATAGCAGTAACATGCTGGCTTTCTTTTAAGTTGCTGGGTTTAAATTATGTTTCTAAGTAGCAAATAACAAATCCATAAACATATACCTCAGTAGCTGGAATTTTTCCTTTTTTGCATTGTATTTGTTTGCCTTTGGAAATTTTTAAGTAGAGGTTCAGAAAACAGTGGAACATTTCCAGTATCCAACTGTGAACATCTTTGCAGCATGGACACCACTATCGGGACTTCAGTATGGAGGATTTCTTATTTTCTAAGGCTCCTGTTTGCTCATTGTACTTTGCTTGGTCTGTGGATGCTTAAATGTATGCTCATTTTAAAAGTCAATCCTGCTTGTTGTGGTGGTTCTTAGATGCTTGAAAGAGACTAGGAAAGCTTTTCTGCTGTCTTGATAATTTCCTGTTAATCAGATAAAAGGCAAAAACCCAATACCTAGTATTCAGATCTCAGTTTTGGATTCCTGCTGGCTGCATTTTAATTCTTACATTAAAACCTCCCATTCAGACAGAATGTAAATATATAAATAAATTCATAATTTTCACTTAGCTTACCTATTTCAACTCAATAGATCATGAGGGATGCATTATATTAAAACCAAAACATCTTCAGTATTACACATGACTGCATTAGAGACTCTGGCCTCCCAAGAATGTGTTTTAAAAGCATACACCACCTGCCATTGCACAGTCTGAGACATTAATGAAAGAAGCTATTTGAAAAATGGGTTTTACAATGGCATTTCCATTTATGGAAAACTCACCATCCAAGTTTTCATCTCATTTTCCCCATTTGGACTACATTTTAGAGTGCTGTTATTAAAGTGCTATACAGAGGGGCAACACTTTCCTTTAATAAGGAGGCTGAAACTTCCCTGTTGATAAATTAAGCTGCAGAATGGCAGAACTCATATGAGGATGTTATAGAACAAGTAGTTCACTATGGTAGGTTCTGCCTGTATTTCACCTCTTTCTAGGTGCCAAGTACCACTGAGCAGTTTGCCATCTTCTCATATNGTTTGCCATCTTCTCATATTCTTTTTGCACGTATTTGACTTTTTATTTTGTTTAAAATGCTTCTTTCTCTAAGGCTCACTATTATAGAGCAGGTGCTGTTTAGTTGGGAGCAATTACGTATGCCACATGCTGTTGTTTTGTTTTCTGCTTTTGTGCTAATGCTATCTGGTAGCTTCTGAAAAAAATCTTGCACTACTGAATAGAAAAAGCTTTCTGCAAACATTCATGTTACTAACATTTAGCCTTTTGGACTTGAGGTACAAATCCAGCAGAAGGAGCATGAAGTACAAAATATGAGCAAATATTCAAAGAAATGCTTTCTTGCAGGGTAGTCCCA
>VYZV01034398.1:1071-29572 GCA_013401275.1 Pandion haliaetus | reverse complement strand
TTCTTTCTTTACACTCAAGGAATCCTTGGGCACCACTGACATGCGTTAGCCAGGTAAAGACAAACTTGGGAACTACTGGTTAGGAAAGTTCTGCAGAAAGTCTTAAGTGTTGCCTTTGCTTGGGATTTTTAAAAACAGCAAAATGCAGAAGATTTTAAAACGTGGGTCAACAATCATTACTGTATTTTTATGTTATATTTTGTTTTGCTTTTCCTTTTGATGTCCACATTTCCTAAGATTCTTTGCATCAAAAGCTATGCCAGCACAGCTTAAACTGAAGAGGTTTTTAGTTGAAAGAATGAGAAGATTTGAACCTAAAACATGAAACAAGTTTATTCTTCAAGGATCTACCCCTGCTGCTCAGGCTGATGTTCTCAAGTCAACAGGACTCAAGGTAGGAATAGGTATTTACTTGCGGGATACACTTGTCTAGCCAGTGCTAATTTACTTCACGGAAAGATTTTTGCAGTAAGATGCAGAGGTGTTCTTTTTTGTAAGGACCATAATGAAAAGGCATATTCTGAAGCAGCCCTCCATGTTATCACTGGAAGTCGATAACATCTCTAATAACAATGAATTCAAACAAGTATCAAAAACATGCCCTATCAAGACATCAGAAATCTACTAAATTGAAAATACTTCATCATCATAAGATTTTCCAACCATCAGCTAGCCAGAGCCATCTCCGATGAGCTATGAATGGAAGATTTTCAACATTCAGCAGACAAATGTAAGATTATTTTTTTTTTAATCATTAGGAAAAAGCATACCATAAGCCTGGAAAACACTAATAAATATTGAAGCAACCGCACCTTTTGAGGTCAAGTCACTTTTGGCTTGACTTCCTTCATCCCTTATTACACTACTTAATACATACCTTTCTAAAGTCCAGCTGCTTTGTTCACATGAACTGTCTTCTGTTTCTCTATGTCCATGAAAGTTTAGAGCACTTTTATCTAAGTAAGGGTCTGTTTGGTTTTGCTTATCAATGCTACCCTTTCTACCTTACCTGGCTTCTCANNNNCCCTGCCTTCTCACAGCTTCTGTCCATTCAGCCATCATCCCTATGCTCCCCATTATCTACATTAGATTTTGGAGACAAAAAAAATATTACTTTGTCCTTAGAACTGCCCAACCAACTAGCCTAGCTAATCACACTAATTCTCAAAGAGAATTTGAATTTTCTGTAGAGAAAGGTATCCTATAGCACAATTGGTTGATGCAAGTTTTAACATATGTCTTATTCATTTATGACTGGAAATTAACTATGTATGTTACGGGAGGAGATTGGAAAAAATCCTAGTTTTCAGATAAATACATTTTGGCAGAAATTAGCAATTGATCTGTCTCTGTCAAAATTACAAAATTATCTAGGTGATACTATTTTAAATCTAACAGTATATGGAGAAGGATAACTAAGTGCCTTTTTTCTTTTTTTTGTTTCATTGCAAATATCATACACAATCAGCAAGGGTTTGGTCTTATTTTTTTTCCTTAAGCTAACCTTTTCTTTCTCCTAAAAGCATATATACTCTAATCTTCCAGGAGAGAGAGACATTGCAGACTGAAAGAGCCTTGGTTGCCAGATACACATAGAAATGTTCACATAAAAGTCTGAGTCCTTGGGCATTTTCTACTCAACAGGTTTTGGATAAAGACCACACTGATCACAATTGCACAGTTCATATCAAAAAAGACTTTCCTGATCAGTAATGTTAGCTGTAGTTGAATATACTAATGAAATATTAATTCTGCCCTTTGAGAATATTTTATAAGACTGCTACAAAAAAAGTATTTGATTGAAAATGAAACGGAAACATAAGGGCTGCAAATTTAGCAACTGTGTTGAATTTTGCATAAGGAACTACAAACAAGGTCTAGAGACTGAATAATATAGATAAAGAAATTAGTAAGCCTGTTTTTGAAAACAGCAAAGTTATGTCAGATCTGAAATGAGACTGGAAAAAAAAAATCTTTTGTTCCATGTCACATTTTCTTCCCAAGGCTCTCACACTGCCTATTCTGTAATGGAAGTATGTGTCCTTCATCAGAATGGGCTGATTTCAGAGGACCTGCATCTCTATATGGGCATTAATTTTCATGAATGCAATTGCATGTTTGCAACCTAAAGTGGAAAACTCCCCTATCTCTTGAAATAGGATATCAATTCACAGAGAATGTTGAAGGGGTGAAGATGTATATATACTTCCTAGTTTTTCTCCTATCTGGTGAGTGGGCAAAAAGGAGCACAGCCTCCTTTAGAATAATTCCAGGTTCTTCATTATTGAACAAAGAATGTGATTCAAAACATAGGGAGCTCAACCTGCTAGGATTGCTATTTTAACCAGTTTCTTCTCTCCCAAAGGAAGATGGAATCCCCCCTGGGTTGCCAAAGTAATAACAAGTAGAAAGGAGATGACTGGAAAAAGCATGGCAAATGCTAGTGCTGTCATCTCTGGTCTGTGAAACCTGCATGGCTGTTAAGATGAAGGTACAATGAACACTTCTTAAGATATAGGATTTAAAAAATCTTGTGACAACTTAGATAAGCCTTCAAGAAGGAGGAAGCATCCCCTTGGGTACATTTGCATTTTCTAACAACTCCATAGAGCAAATGAGTTAGGTAAATGGTGAGGAGAGAGTGACCATCACAGCTGTGTTTGGTGAAACTGATTGCTGTTCCTAAAATTGCACTCCTGTTAGATAAGTGATCAGGAAGGAAGGACTGCAAGAGAAGTGAGAGGTAGGAGGCACATCCCACTCTCAACACCAGGGACACAAACCACAGACTCAAAGAAATTTCCAAGATGGATCAAGCATGAAGTGAGGAAGATATCAGATCTCTAAGACAAGTGGGGTGTGCCAAGGAGTCCTTTTTCATCCAGTACATCTCCTACAATACATTATTGTTTAAGTATTTTAATAAGGCAATATTTTTTTCAAAACTGAAGAAGAAAGACTGTAGTGAATGAAAGGTGAGGGTCACACTAGTTGACAATGGAAGGATTCCTATGAGCTACAGGGAGGTAGGCTTGACAGAGTCTGTGCTTAAAGCAGCTCTTTCATTCACTGATGTCACTGTTGTATCAGTAAGATGTAGCAAAGTTTACAAAACTCTGTTTTCCAATGGAAGAACTACTAGTGAGTTGTCCCAGATACAGACTGCTAATGATAAGGAAAGGTAGGTTGTTACTAAAAAAAAAGCAGACTCCCTGAGAGGCATATAGCAATCTCACACCTGAGCGAGTACAGAAATGAAATGCGCAGGAACAGGAAGTACAAATGGCTGTTTGCACAAATTCAAAGCCAAATTATATCATCAGTGGGAATGCATATTCAACCAAAAGCACACTTGTGCAAGGCTCACCACAGGGTGTTTGCGGTCTGACATGGACACTCCGATACAAAGGATCTGGCTGCAGTCCTGGCTGGAAAGCAGAGCTTTTCTGAGAAGCAGTGCCTAAACATATGGAGGTAGGGACCTGAGCCAGGACACCCCACTACGTAACTGACCTCTGGTTATACTAGCGATCATTATACATTTGTAAGGGCATGTTCTTAGATGATGCTGCATGAGCAAACCAGCCATAAGGACATTTTATTTAAAACTGCATGACTCTGTTTATATGCTTACAGGTTTTTATACATATACATATATATATATTTGCATAGGTCTATGCCTGCAAGAAACTACTGGTAACAAAAGTATATGATTGCATGACCAACAGCATTTGAGTTATACACATAGATCTAAACCACCTGCTTGTGCAGCTTCCAATAGCCAGATTTGCAGAGGAAAATGTCACCAAGTCAGCCAGTGACAAAGGACATGTCAGATCAGGACGTATTGTCAGGGTCAGGATTCAGACTGCTGGAACAGCTAGTTTTGGGCTAGCTTGGGTAAGTCTACAGACACTGCAAACACATCCATGAGTTAAAAAGCACAGACAGAGTGTTTCCATCATGTTACGCCATAGCTGTATATAGGAAATAATTGCACTATCTGGGGCTACATTAGGGTTCTAGACTCCTCAGTTTCCCTGGATAATCAATGAACAGAGATAAGCACATTCAGGCAACAGTTTGCATCAAAAACCTGGGTCAACTATGTTAGCCCCACTGGAGAAGCCACAGATGACAGCTAGAGACCCCAGGGATATCAGGCTTGTCTGAAACTTGGGTTAAACTATGACAGCCTAGCACTTACTATCTCAGTCAAATATTTGATGTTGAGGATGCAAATACCCACCCCATCCTCATGTTTCATAGACTCAGCACTGGTAACGGGACATGCTGGCATGAAATAATTATCAGCAAAGATTTATAATAGGTCAAACACAACAAGAATGTGTTCTTTATTCTTCCATGTGTTCACAGTGGATTTAGACAAAAAATAAGAAATCAAAAGTACAAAATTATAGGATTCAAGTATCTGAAGTTAACTGGATTCCTAAGAATAGCAAATGCAGTGCAGAAACAGTTTTCAGGAAGGGTCACTTCCCAGAGACAGAAGAAACTCTACTTGCTCAACTCAGTGAGTGCGTAGCTAAATTTTGATAATCTCTAGGGGGAAAAAAAAAAAAAGGCTGATCTTAAGGCTCATTTTTCCTAACAAAATTGAACATGGCAATAGAAATGACAGCATATTTTTGGAACCAGAAAGATGTTCGGTAAGTCTGTTTCTGTAGTCACAGCTTCTGTGGATAGCTGAGCATCTCAGTGAAAACAGTTGCTCATCAGCGTTCTGGAACACAGAGGAGAAACCTGGGTAACGTGAGTACTTTAAATTCTTCAGTTAAACAGACAGTACACAGTTAACTCCCTGATTTGAAGCTCATACTTAAACCATAGTGTGCAGCAAAAATCCTTAGATTCCAAACATTTACTTTTTTTGTGTGTTTGCAAAAATAACACAGCTTTTCAAAGGCTTTAATAGCTATCTAATTTCTTTTAACCTGGACTGGCATTTCTCGCCACTACTTTGTAAGTTTATGTTACTATATTTAAATGTGGTTTTGATTTATCATACTCATAACTTCAAAAATTGTATAAATCCAGAAAACTGTGATTGATAATACCAGTAGGTAGCCAACATCTAGGGAAAGCCTCAGCATTAAGGCAAATAGCATGCAACAAGAGGACTTACATCTGAGAGTTATTACCAAAGTGATACTAGAAGAAAGAGAAAGCTTTTGAATGATTCCCTAGATCTATTCATGGAACAATTTAAGAAACATGTAGAGACTCAATGCTGTTTGGGTATTATATGTCTCTGCTGAGTGAAAGAACCAGGATTGTGATAGATACTTGATAACGGCATGCCAATTTTAACAAGTTTGCTGGTATTCCTGGGATGGATTTTTGTGCTCTGCTGATAAACATACATAATGCTTCACTAAGGTGCTTTCAGGCATAAAATTTATCCTTGCAATGGTCATTGAATGCAAACCAGCTTTAATAACAGAGTTAGACTCTTCCCATAATTTTTCTGTTTGTACATTCACTCTACACTCTTCCATGTTAGGAACCAAGAGGTTCATACAAGGGATTGCCAAGGATTTTACAATCTTTAGAGATGAGAAGCAGATGGTCCCAGAAAGGCGAGCACTTCGAACATTGCAGTAGATTTGGGAAACAGACCTACAGCTGCCTGAGGATATACTTCAGAATTTTAAAAGGTTTTTAACTGAACTACCACAAGCAGGGAAAATAACTCAAAACAAGATGCAATCATTAATTGCTCACTTGAACTTTGCCTATGAAGTTGGTTCAGCAGGAGGAACATTTTTATGCTGACTGACTCTAAACAGAAGTTAGAAAAGGACATAATTTTGTGAGATTAACAAGGCAATTAGAGCTGGTTCTGCTTGAAATTCTCTGTGAATGCTGTACATTTGAATTTGTTAGGTGACAGTAACTACACAGATTCATCATATGTGGAACACCTTTGTCCTGGAATCGACTCTGACAAACTCAACTGTTCAATTTTTTTTGGTTCACGTGCAATTAGGAGAAATAACAAAACAGCTTTCAAATACTCCAAAGAAGCCGAATTTTAGTTCTCCCATTGGGCAATAAAAGTCCTCGTGCATACTAAAGCTATACACGTAGCATAAAAACTATAAGCTAACACAATTGATAAAAGACATTGCGTCTTAACAAGGTATAGTAAAGCCATCTCTTGTTCATATCTGTGAATTAAAACAGAAAAAGAAATCAAAGCAAAACAGAGTCATCACTGAATTCTGACAGACAAACAAACCAAACCTTTAGTGTTTAAGAGATTTTAAGTATTTGCAATGGAAAAGTAACTGGACAAAACAGGCTGAAATGTTACTGATGCTGGTTGAGAATTCACAAGAGTGGCAAAAATATTAGTAATCAGCTGCAATGTAAAATTCAACCAAATGGATTTCAGATCTATTCTGCTGTAAGTTTTAAAGAAAAAAATGGTGAAAACTGAAGCCAAGAACTTTGTATTTGCTATGGCTGCAAGAGCTATAAGACTAAAAGAAATCTGATACTATGAGGTAACATCAGCACTTATGAGGTATTACAGATCCCTCCAAGCAGATACATAGGAACATACAGAATAAACATTTTGTAGGCTTCCAGCAGTGTTAAAATACGAAGCAGACAAGTGCCTCATTGCTTAAGCAAAACTGTGTGTTGGTTGTAAAGAGGAGTATACACATACATACTTCACAGCCAACACACAGCTGCTCAGAAACACCAGCAATAGAAGATCGTCTGAAAAATGGATTTGTTGCCAAGTGGTTCAGAAGTATCCCATGACTAGAGACATAAAGATTGAGCTTCACGGGATGAAGAGAGAACCATAGTTTTTTGTTCTGTATAAGTCCTCATTTTGTGCAGCCATTGCATTAAGGTAGGATTTCTTCAAGAGGAATATTAAGTGGAAAAGAATCAAATGCCCACATTTTAGCAGGAATACTACCATATCATTCAGGCTAGAAATGAACTGCTCCCTATCACCTTTTCACCTTTCAGTAATCTGCTGCTTAGAAGTTCCACAAATTCTCCCAGCAGGAGGCTATCAAGCAATGTGACAATTGATATTATCCAAATATGAATTGACAAACATGTTAAAAAGTAATTTTGTAAGTAAATGTGAATAGCAGAAAATATATCCATAGAAAAACAATATTTCCCTTATAAGAGATCTGGAAATAGAGACAAGTTTCAAATTTTATTCAAACTGAATAATTCATCTGGCTGCCTTAGCCACTGTGGTGTTGTTCCAGGGTGGAACATCAAGGTGGATATCAGAGCATTTTTGATATATTAGGGAATCTACTACCTTGCTTTTAGCATATACAAAAATGCATGAATGGTAGAGCTCCAGGACCACACTGTCTTTACTTATATTTCCAAATATACTCTAAAGTCTGCAAGTTAAGGCTACTAATATAAACACATGGAGCTTTCTCCACTGTGAGCATTCCCACTGATCTCCTTTTCAGCCTGAGCTTAAATGTTTGTAGATACTGTAGCTAGAGCATTTTCCTGGCTGAACCCATTTGTCTGCCCAGGACTCCCACACTTTACTAAGGAATGTTTTAAAAAAATCCAGTATTTCTTTTATTTGTTCTTCATAATGTCCATTTGTATCTGTAGAATTGCAGGTATGTATTCATGTTGTCACATTCTGACAATAATTTTTACTATGTGGCCCAACCTTCTAATCATCCCTGAGAGTCCTTTCCCCCCTTTTTATATACTAGACTGACTTATCTGAATTTCAAGCAGAAAAATTAAAATTATGCTCTCCATTGAAGTCACCCTGATTGTTTCTGTTTGCAATGAGATATGTATGTAAACAGTTGTACTTTGGTTTGTACTAAGATTTTACAAAATAGTATTTTACAATTTATTAAACCTTATTATCTCTGATCTCATTCCAACTAGTTTCCTTGCTCTCCACCTGAATCACATATATGATTCCTTCAGTACAAATATCCAATTATGTGTGCATGAGCCATTTACGCATCCCAAAAGCAAAAATACTTCCCTTCAGTGTTTTCCCTTTCTGTAGCAGTCTTGTTCCTTCTGTCAATGTGATCCAAGGATCTTTATAACACCTTTAACAGGAAAATCTACCAAAAGAAGCATTCCAGTATCTCTGCTTTTGATAAGCTAGCCAAGACTCTAGGCTGTTGCTGGCACAGATGTAATCCCTGACTGAGCATTAAAAGTATACTACGCTTTGAGCAATTTTTCCTCCAGGGTCAGATGAGTCAACTGCTGCTTGGCCTGATAGGAGCTCAGCATTGGCAGCTTCATAAAGCACTGAGCAAACATGCTCTTCAGCACAATTTATATTCTAAATGGAAATGTAAATACAGCAGCAAACCCCAACAGGCTTTTTGTCCTTCATGAAATCATTTTATCTTTGATGATGAGATTATGCATAAAGATAAAGTGCCATGTTTTGCAGACTCTTGCTCACCCAAGGAGTTTTCTAGATGAGTTTTTCCATTGCTCACGGGTGACATGCCACTGGGGTTCACAAAACCAGGATATTATTTTATTAAACACTGAAAGGTAATGCTTTTGTGTATGTGTGTTTTTGCAAGCAAATGATAATTTACATTTTCAGAACAAAAGACCTACATAGTATGCTGTGGCTCGGCCTCCATTGTTCTTCCACTTCACTTATTTAAAAAGAAAAAAAGAAAAGAGAGAGAAACAGCTGAAATCCTAGATGCTGCTATGATACTGACTGGTTATGCTGCAAAAGAGAAAATGTTTCTTTTCTGGAGTTTTGGAGCCACTGGGGCTCCTCATTCTACACCCCCAAACAGCTCTCCCAAGTGTTGGGCTGGGCCAGTGTGGACAGCCACTAAAGATATTTTTGCTTTCCATGTCATCAGATCAAAATGAAAAGAGAGACAAACTTCCTACATCAAAATTTAGATAAACACAGGCAGGTTTGGTTTTTCTAACCCTACTCAGCCCATTTCTTTATGTCCTTTATAATGCATATTTAATACCATAGTTTAAACTTAGGGCACACCAGAATCTGTATTAGTAAGTATACCAAAAATACATACTAAAAAAGTCAATTCATGTTTAAGAAAGGGATGATTTGTATTCAGAACTATGTACTTCATATGAACTAAATTCTGCTTACTAGGTTTTGTTTTAAAGCACTCTTCAAAGCAAAACTTTTTTACAGTCAAATCCGTTTAACTAAACAGATAAGGGGATAGGAAACTTGTGTGTCATTGGATCTATTCAAGGCTCACTGTGCTTCCTTTGAAACAATATAATGTGACATTACTAGCAATGCAAAGACTTATATATTATTTATGCTAAATCTATCCTCAGACTGAAGATTTGTTACCAGTATTTTGCTCAACTAACCAACTGCCAATTTATTTTCCATCTGTACTTTTTTTTTTAAATTGAAATGCCAAGTAACAGAAAACAAATATACCCACCAGACTATATAGTCCCTCCCCACACCACTGCCAGTATCATATATTTCCTAGTCTTCCTTTTCATTTGGATTATACAGGTACTTGCACACCTGGACCACAGGTCAGAACATGCACAACAATTCAATGAAAATAATAACTTTGCTGAAAATGCTGACAATTCCCATGCCTCCATTTTCTAGTCAGCAGCAACAAGATCACAGCAATAGCTTTATATATTACCCTATTAAAAAGTCGGCATTGCCAACCATACTATGCAGCGATATTTTGCTTCACATTTAAATCTCACATTTTAGTATCTATATAAACAAGTGGCTATTATGAATCTACCATAATAAAATAAAGCTCTGTGTGGTATATTTTGACGTAAACTTTGCAAAACATAAGAAAACTTATTTTGGAAATACCCATGCACCTGCAATAATCCAGGAGCTGGGGCAATGGGGAGGGCAAGAGAAGCTTATAGTTGCCTTGCTCCCTCAGTAGACTTGAGGCAGAGGTGGCAGCTAGTCTGGCCTTAAATTCTGCTGTTCTCTGGGAATAAGCTATCCACATTAGGACTACACTAGGTATAGAATCCTCCATCTTCTCTGCAGGTTCAGCTGAGAGAGTTTCCCAGGGTTGAATCACCAAACTGTTCCGCTCCTCCCAAGCTTCATGGACCAGCTGGGAGTAGCTGCTGTAGGAGGCTGGATGCCAGGTTAGAGGGCACCTAGCCTGACCTCGTAACACCTTCTCGCGTCCTTAACAGGTGGAGAGCTAGAGCTGGTATACCATCCTGAACTGCCTGCCGTGCCCGGCCAGCACTGCAGACAGCTGCACTGTTCGAAGGAGCCACATCCCCATGCATGGGTACAGCGGAGCGCTCACAATGAGATTGTGCTGGAGCAGCTGGTATCAACACACCACACCAGTCTAACCACATGCTGCCTCCCAGTGCTTCAGATGCTGAGCAGACTAATTAGCTCAGGCTCAGCAGCATTATTAGTGCTCTTCATGGGTTGGTACCGCTCTGCACATCAGTTAATAAACCTTCCTGACCCTCCTGCTCTTATGCCTTTCTAGTCTCAGGGCTCCATCAACTATTATTGGGCTAAATCCAAGCTAATAGGCCCATCTGGAACACTGAGAATATGTTTGTACTCAGCCCAATCAGCATGGTGGAGGTTTCTCAACATGTATGAATCTATCAGCAGGGCTGATTAGCCATAATCTGCACCATAACAACATGGCTGTGCACCTTCTAGAGCACTGGCAGCTGCACTGATGTATGCAATGTGCTGTATCTCAGGCATGAAAACCTGTAATCCATCTTATTAAAGTATAGCCTTGCAAATTCTGCTGTTCCTTATTCTTTCAGCTTTCTAAGAGACTGTTTTACTGCATTATTCCATGCTGCTCCCATTTTGCTACCACTTAACACACACTAAAACACTGCTGACGGTGTAAAACATAGTGAATGTGCCTGGTAACTCTTTAACAAACATTATGAGACAAAAAAAAGCAAACAACCTATTAATGGTTTTCACAGTGACATTTAAATACATGCTTCAATGCAACTGCCAATGTCACACTTAACGTTCGATCTTTCCAAACCCCTAACAGCCTGCACAGGAAGATGGCGAGAAGAGACACAGCAAAGCAGTAACAGTATGCTACCTTCAGCATAAACCATGCTTCAGCTTATAGAGAGGTAACAAAACCAAAGCTTGACTATGACTTAGTATGGACCCTCTGGCCACTGAGTGCTGCTGACTCACTAGGTGATTTCACCATTTCCCTGCTGCTTTCTTATGGTGGCCCTTACACAAGTTCTCTCAGACTCTCTGAACCCCTTCTCCCTCAAAACACCCTTCACAAAGGCAGGCTAGCACTGAGCTGCTCTTTTCTTTTCACCCAAGACTTTACTGTCCAAAATAAAATTGACATTTAAAAGCAATTCCACTTGAGAGGTAGTTATTCTGAGGCAAAATCTAAACGATTAAACAGATTTTGCAAATACATGTTTAATTTCCGGGAACTGAGTTATCTTACAAGACAACTGTTGTGGTTTAACCCCAGCCAGCAACTAAGCACCACGCAGCTGCTCACTCACTTCCCCCCGACACCCAGTGGAATGGGGGAGAAAATCAGGAAAAGAAGTAAAACTCGTGGGTTGAGATAAGAACGGTTTAATAGAACAGAAAAGAAGAAACTAATAATGATAAGGATAACACTAATGAAATGACAACAGTAATAATAAAAGGATTGGAATATACCAGTGATGCACAATGCAATTGCTCACCACCCGCTGACCGACGCACCTGGAAGTCCCCGAGCAGCCATGCCCCCCCAGTTCCTAAAACGTCATATGGTATGGAATACTCCGTTGGCCACTCTGGTTCAGCTGCCCTGACTGTGTTCCCTCCCAGCTTCTTGTGCCCCTGCAGCTTCCTTGCTGGCTGGGCATCAAAGGCCAAAAAACCTTGACTTTAGAGTAAACATTCCTTAGCAACAACTGAAAACATCAGTGCATTATCAACATTCTTCTCATACCTAGCTCAAAAACATAGCACTATACCAGCTACTAGGAAGACAATTAACTCTATTCCAGCTGAAACCAGGACAACAACTTATGGTTGTTTGGTTTGTTGTGTTTTTCAAGTAAAAGAGACCAAGTAGGAGATGCCCCATCTTCAAATTAATGTGGATGATGGACAACAGGCTGCGGTACCAATTTAGTGATAATGTCAGAAGCAAACTACCAACAGATAAATAACGATGCTTACGTAACAGCCAGGCAGCTGAAATATGTCCTGCTCAATGCACTACAAAGATAGATTTTCTGTACTGTCCCATTCAATTATTCTCCTTTTGTTTCTTGTTTCCCAGCAGATAATTGGATTTTAAGAGAAGGAATCTCCAGTTTCCAGGGCTTCATTTCTCTTCTGTTTTCCTTCTGATTTCATAGACATTTATCCCCAAGTCCTACACAGAATCAGCCAAAGCCTTTTTTTAAAAAAAATAAAAGTCTTCAAAAGTTAAGGACTTGTTCCTGCTAGGTGCTGAGAGATGTTTCTAATGTGCTGAGGGCATCACTGTTATCAGTGCTGAAGAATCTGTAGGAACACAGGACTCCACAGAATCAATCTCTTAATAAGAATAAAATATGATTTAACTGAGTAAAAGGAACGTCAACATTATTTAAGCACACATTCAAAATGAGAGTAAGAAACTAGTGACTGTTTCTATCCTAAGACCGTTATGCAGAATGCATTCCTGCAACATCCTTCCTTCCATAACAAAAGGAGGTATTGTCACGCACTGTAGGACAGCATACACATTTTATTAAAAACTGTTTGAGAAATTTCTCTCCTCAAGACTCATAATGTGCATATAGCTTGCCAGTTTTCAGCTACTTTTTATTGCTGTTTGTTCAGATTTTATCTCCTTAGCAGAAAATAAGTGCTTGTAACACCTTAGAGAAAGATCTGAGTTGACTATGATGCCTTACTGGGTGCCAAGTAAGGTGGGTGGGTGGACAAGGGGTACTCATTTAACTACCTTCTGAAAGACTGAACTACTAATTATTTCTCATTTGCAGACAAAGTCTTGCTTTTAGACCAGAAAGGCAATACTCATAAAACTCTCTGGGAAATTCTTTCCCAGCAAGTGCTTCCCCATCAACTGAAGAAACTGAGCACACCCCAGTTATTTATAGATCTGTGCCTTCCCCTCCCACACCAAGCAAGGTTGTGTTACTGTCTACATTTTGCTGATTCTGAGAGTGATGTGCCTACAAATACCCAGGAAGTCATGCTGGGAATGGAGCCATAAACTGAAGGGCACCAACCCAGTACTAGCTGGAACACAGCACCTATGTGACGTAAGACAGCACATCAGCAAGTGCTGGGGTATGTAGCTATAGCATTGTAAGTCCATTCAAGCTACTTTTGAAAAGCAACGTCTACAGTTGCAGACTCTACAGATATGTAATAACCCAGTGTGGCTAGTGTACACGGTTGTAAGGCTTCTGAGAACAATGTCAGAAAATGCACTGGAAAACCAGATGATATTCTACACACAAGGCCTGTTACCTTGAGAAATGAGTAGGACCTTCCATGAGTAGCCCATGGAAGGATCAGAATGGTTTTCACTTCATTCTCCCCCAGAAGGGCTCATCAAATCTCTCTTTTCAGAAATAGCCAGGGAACTTCAGGCTGCTGAACTAATTCCCAGGAGCTGCTCTGGGCCTGCTCAAGCGTGAAGCAAGAAATCATAAACAGCAGCCTGCCTCTTCAGTTTACCTCTGCAGAATGCTTGCCCTTCTGTAACACTGATAAAGGAGCTCCAGTGCCTATTTTTACCAAAGGTTTATGTGCCATGCTTTACTTTGACATACTGTCCAGACACAACACAACTTGTGTCTTGTTATAATCTCTTTATTCTAGTGCCCTCTGTAAATCTACAAAGTAGTACCACTGTTAAAGCAGTGCATAAGTATGTGCTACATAAAATCTCAAATATGGTCAGTAATTGTTATCTACAGCCACAACACTGCCTCGCTATAAAGCCTGAATAATGAGATAGGTCAGAAGAAAACAGCATGGAAAGTATCCCACCTAAATTTTCATTTTCAAATGAAATTACCCTTATATGTTTTGACAGGTTCAAAGCCAACCCAGGACACACAGCCATCTGGCCACAGGACGGCAATAAATGTGGCTTCTGTTACTCTTTGAAGAAGATGCCACCTTCAAGCTGGGAGTAAATGTGTGTAAGCCAAGGCACTCCAGGAGAATTCAGGTATTTTCAAATCACCCTTATTCCTCAACCATTTCTCTTTTTAGCTTTGCAAAGTGTCTTTTCAACAAAGCTATTCTCATCATCTTTGCATTTTATTTTCTACAAACCTGCTTAACTCCCTTTCTTAGTAGTGTTGTACTGACTAAAAAGGAAAAAATATCATGTTTTCCACAAGTTACTAAGGCTACATTTTCCCTTAAAGGGCAATTTATACAAAGGTTACGGCAGCACTCTTATCATTGCCTAAAGGTACCTGTAATTCTGGTTATGCCCTTTGCAAGCATTATGCAATTGCCATGATATAGGCTGAAAGAATGAAAAATAAAAATATATTGTCATGTGCTCATGTAGTCAAGACTGATCTTTAATGATTTATCAACTTTTCATGACTCAGGGCTGTGTAGAATGAGTATTGCTAACTAGGCTTACTTGACAACTTACAGGACACATCTGAATTTGGTTAATTATTACAACAATTATCCATTAAGTATCAGAAACCTACATTTTTACCATTTAAAATCTAGGGCTGTTTTATTAAAAAAATATAATCTGATTAATGGCTATTCAGAGAAGTAGCAGGGTTAATAATGGGATAGGTCTGCACCCAAAATGGAGATGATGGACACTGAAATCCAGTTTCCAGCTTGGATTGGTAGAAATGACATGGAAAAAAGAATCCCCATGGCAGGGAACAATGTACAAGCAAGCCTCTTCTGCAACAGCAAGCAGACACTCTTAAGTAGAAGTGGTTGTTTGCCCCCACTGTCAAGGAACATAATTGGAAATGTTAGTATGCTTGACTCAGAAAATGAATATAATTCTTTCAAACTACCAAAATTACTTCAAAGAGTTCCTGATACATTGACTTTTTTTCCCTGACATTAAGATAAAAGCAGAAAGATTCCTAATGGAGTCTCTGTGAAGTGCACTGTCCTGCTAAAACTAAAATGGAGCCTGCAGGAGACAGATCAGTAGGGAAGCCTGCATTCATCTGGCCACAACTGAGATTACTTCAGAGCGGCATTGTAAAACTTCTGTTTAGAAACCAGCCTGGACATGACACCCTTTAATTCCAGATTTGGATGTACCAAAGCACACAGAGCAATTCCATTCATCCACAATGTAGATGTCATTACAACAAATGTATTTAGGTATCTACCTAAATACTTTACATTACACTATTTATTTAGACTTTAAGACATTCTCTAAGTATTCCACAGCATTTCTGTCATCAATGCAGTATGGATATAATAGAAAATATGGCTGGGTTTAGGTGTGCTTAATTTCTCTCTTTATGCTTTTTCAGGGGAATTTTCACATGCTTTTCCTCAATCTTTAGTCTGCTGAATTATGGCTAAAATGTACAATTAGTTTCATCCATACCAAATGAGGTTGTTATCATTTGCTAATGCAGATAAGAAGAAATGACATTATTATATCCCAGAGGTACTCTTGAGAATGACCTAAATATAAAAGGTCTAATTGTCTACTTATGTAAGTTAAAAAAACTCAGCTTTTGCCAATGCTTTGAATGGAATTCAAGAATTCTCATCAAGAGAGATTTGCTACACTCATTGGCACACCACCACCTAGGTTTTCTACCTACCTTACATCTATTGCAGAGGAATGCTACAACATAGATTCCTAGCATAAAAGAGGAGGTTGCACGGTTCTAGATCAATAGCCGATTTTCCAGTTTCACATCAGTTCTGTTTTGCTTTGCATGGCAGCTAATGTGTTGTATTCATGTAGAACTGTTTTGCAGTCATTTCCCCCCTCCTCATGTTTGCTCATGTACCATGTGTGTTCAACTTATCTGTATGGTTCCTAAAAGTACCAATTAGCCAGTATCACTGACAGTCTCACATAGCATGCCTGTGGACCTTTCCTCAAGTTCTTTACTTTAGAACTAACGATACATAAATACCATCGCTTCAACCTTCATCGCTCAGGAAAACTAAAGCATCCTGAAGGCAAATGTAGGTATAAAGGAAAGCCATTTATGTCTGCAGTATGTTGAACTCACGTAATAAGACTATGCCTCAGGCATTTTATCTGTCATTTTAATGTGTCAACTGAATGGGTTATTGGCTTATTTCAGAGAGCAAACTGTCTCATTGTGAGGGAATGTCTTGACTTTTATGTGACCTGGCTTTCTCCCCAAATAGCTAGACTTTGATTCAAATGCAAATGTCTTCAGGGCAGCTTTCAACACAATCAGTGTGTAAAAGCCATCAATAAAAGGAACAAAAAATGACTAAAAATAATAAATGTCAAGCATGCAAGATGTCCGTTTTTCTTCCTGACCTACTTCCATAAAATAGAAAGCAAACAGCAGGCATCTGGCAAATTGATTTTCAGGAGTGCTTAGAAAGCTTAACCTTCTTGTCCTTAGTCATCTACATCGCTCCACTGCACGTTTAGCCCACTGAACAGTTCCAGCTCTCTATGCATTTCACCTAACTTTTTCTTTATGAAAAAGAGCATATCATTGACCCAGCCCCACTCTATGATTCTCATTACTCCAGCTCTGTTTGTCAGGGGAGGGATGTAGGAAAAAAAAACAACTAGGCAGAACCTCTCTTTAATCTTCCCAACTCTTACAGATATTTATGCAAAAGTTAGAACAGGCTACAGAGACAATTTTCCAGGCAAGCTCATTCCAGAAAATCTTGAAAAGGTATCTGTGGTATAAGGAAAGTTCCAGGTGGGAGCTGAAATCCTTGGCCTGTACCTTGTATGGAACGTTTCAGAATTACCAGGGACACTGTGCATCCACACAGACAGTCCCTACCCCTTAAAGATTTAAAAGTTACAAATAATTTGCAGGGTGGACTGTACATAAAGAGGGACTGCATTGTCCAATATGTAGCCTCCACTTACCTTCCTGTTTCAGTGAAAGGATTAAGGCTCTATCAGCTTCCAATTCTTAGATAAATTTGCACAGGCAGAGTAAAATAAGTCCCATCTTCTTGCTGAACTACTTTAGCAGACACTATTAGATGCAGGCCTAGTTGCAGAACACAAATATTTTCTCTGCCAGAGATATCTAAGGAGCCAGCATGTAAGCTCCTCAGACTGGGGACAGTGGCAAGTTCTGTTCTGAGGTACACAGAGGCATTCAGGAGAAACTCTTCTCCGTTTACAGTGTTACTGCGAACAGAATCTGACCACTCCTTTTCAGGTTACTTGTCAAATTACATGAGCAGGAGAGAGATTATCTAAATATCATATTGCTGTGTACTCTCCACTGCCAAATTTCTCCGGAAGAAACTGGCTGCTATGTGTTTGCACTCCATAACTAATATCAATTTATGTACTAAAAAGCTGTTTAGGGGTAGTCAGTCAGCTCTGACATTTGGAAACTCTCCTTTCATTCACAGTATCAAAGATGAACTTTTTCTGTAATGCTTGTCAACCAAACTGGGACTTTCAAGTTGTTTTCTGTGCACCGAGAAGTCCAGGAAGGTTTTTCTTATGGTTAAATGGAATTTCTTGTATTTCAGTTTGGGCCCATTGCTTCTTGTCCTGTCTCTGGATACCCCTAAGAAGAGTTTGGCTCCATCCTTTTTATACCCTCCCATCAGACATTTACACATATTGATAAGACACTCCTCACAAAGTTTCCATTCTCTGGATGAAACAACCCCAGTTCTCTCAGGCTCTCCTTGCATGAGAGATAAACCAAGCACTTAGTCATCCTCATGGCCCTTCACTGGACTTGCTTTGGTACGTGTGTGTCTCTCTTGGATTGGACTTGCTTCAGTACGTCTGTGTCTTTGTTAGACTGGGGGACTCAGAACTGGACCCAGCACTACAGATGTGTCTCAGCAGTGCTGACGAGGGATAAGGATTACCTCTTTTGACCTGCTGGCAATGCTCTTCCTAATGTTGCCCAGGAGGCTGGTCGCCTTCATTGCAAAAAGGGCACATTACTGGCTCATGGTCAACTTGGTGTTCATCAATACACCCAGGAACTTTTCTGCCAAGCCTCTTTCCAGCCAGTCAGCCACTGGTGCATACTGTACATAATACAGGCATGTAAACAGGTACAGGAAAACTACACACAATCCATCCTTTCTGAAGGATGTTAATGAATTAGACAAGAATCAAAAAAACAGTCACAAAGATAATCCAAGGATTACAGCAATTGCTTCGCAAGTGGTAACCTAAAAATGTTAATCAAAAATAAGGATGTAATCAAGTCACCACACCAAGGAACAGATCTCACTCAGGAAGAAAATATTAGGTACAAAAGGGGTCTCTACTCCAGCAGGCAGCATAATAGCAAAAAGCAGTGTCTGGAAGCTAAACAAAGCAAAACCAGAAACTAGACACAAAAATTAAGCCACTGAGACAAAGAAAAAGAAAATTAATGTCATCTGTTGATGGAGACACAGACTATGTCCTTGAAGATAAAAGATTCAACTACTTTGTCATAACTACTTTCTTCAGTTCATTCCATGCCCTGATCCTCTCTGATCATGTACATTTTATGTATATTAGTTTGTGCTTGGACCCTCTTTTGGGTTGGATAAACCACTTTCCTTTCAGTGCTGTAGTTCATCTGGGGATGGTTTGTTCCAAGAATTGTTCTGTATAGACAGTATGCAAAAGACGCTCTGTCAGATTGAACACCCTTTGCTCTACACAGTAGCTCATCAGCATCCCAGCAAGTCTTGCACCTTCAGGCCATGCCCTAGCCTATTTGAGTCCTAAACCTTTCTGCACCAGTCCTGAGGTCATGAAGAACATGAAGCTAAAAAGATTCATCTCTCTCCTGATATGTGACAAAGCAGGCTCCTGTAAAGCTAGGTATAATGCCAGCCAACACACAGCATGAGAACATCCTACGTGGCATTAACAGAAAATAAAAGATAATATGTATGTATAAAGCCTATGTACCATAAGGCAGAAAGACAGAGGAAAGTCAGGAGAAGAATAAGCAAGCACGCAGCCCTGCACTTTACCAGCTCACACTACAAGAGAGCATGTTTTAGCAGCTAAACTGCAACCTCCATACTCTACTCTACTCCACTGGTTTCTGTCATAAGCTCTGCAAGAAAATCATGGGATAGTAATTCAGTTCATTGACAAAATAAGTGGGGCTAGTAAACTCCTTGGAGATAGTCCTTTTAGGAGACAAAGGGAAACAGATGCTGAAGTTCTCCCTAGCGACTAGGCCAGTGCAACATGCCCAGTGTAAATACATCTTAAAAGTATCTTAAAATAGCTGCACTGATCTCTCTCTCTAAAGGTCTTTTCATGGATCACTTTTTTCTAACTTGGCTGACAAAACAGACGTAAGTGCCTTCAGCTTCTTAGAGGCCAGTCTAAAACAGATGCAGATAGTTTCACACAGAAATGCAGGATATCTAAAAGAGTCCGCAATAAAAAGTCAGAATTTACCTATTTTTATTGTATGCCCAAAATGAACCAGAGGGAGAAAATTATACTGTACAAAAAGGGAAGTTTAAAAGCTACAGATCACAACATATAAGGATATAAAGTGAATAATATTTTGCCAAAACAGGATTTTTTGGTTTTACTGAGGCCTGACAGAGCCCCAAATATGCTATTCTAACTACAATTCATGAGCTAGAGAGTTTTGATAATGAAAGTACAATGTTTAATAAAAGGCTGAGTTCAACAGGACTTTTCCTTTCTGAGATGAATTGCTAAAGCACAGTTCATGGCTCCAAGAGCTTTAAACAGGCTTGTGAGCAAATACTGGTGGAAGTTCAAAACCTACATTTTAATTTTTAATTGCTACAATGTGACCTACTTAAGAAGCAAAACACCTAAATACCCCTCAACACTAGATTTGCTCAACAACTGCTATAAAATGATTTCAAAAGTTAAATTTGAAAATGTACTTTGCAGAAAAGGAACATTGTATTAGATAAAACCTAAAAATGGAAAAATTCCTTTCAAATTTTGTTGCTTTTAAAGGAAGGGGGGAAAAACTCCAATCCTGGCTTATTCTGCCTTCATCTAACCTCATAAAACCAAGGAATAAACTTTGCCAGTCAATAACAGAGGAAGTTAACAACTACCTGGGACTTGATCCTGTGCAAGAATTTATTTGTATAAAATATAATCTACCATTTATACACTGATGGCTTTTGTATAAAAAAGCAGACCATCTTGTGGAAAAGGTAAACAAGAGAGGGATGCAGACACATTTGTTCCAACACTGGCAGCAATAGTGTATTACTCCTTAACTATTTGTTTCCTACATTATACTCTGTAGGATATTCACACTATCAGCATTCAGCTACCTCTGCCACCACTGAAGTTCAAGAGGTCACAAGCATGACCTAGGAGCACAGTAGCTGTGCTTCAGTAAGGCTGCGCAATTAGCAGCCTAAAAGTAAATAGTTCCTATAGCTGATTTATTAATAAAAATAAAATACTGCATATGTTTCATTTTGCTTTGATGCAGGTAGGACTTGCTAACCTTTTAGTAATTACAAAATAGAGAAAGTAAGCTTTGCAAGGTGCATCTAAGAGGAATGCCTTGCAGACTCATAGAATTCTCAATGAAACTTCCAATTATAAAGCAATGAATGAAAAATGCTTGTAGATGTATATTGCCAAGGGCATCACAAATCTAAGTGCAAAGATTAAGATGAAAGTTTATTTCCCTGGAAGAACATTTATTCAAGCAATCAAGAAATTTTTGCATAAATCCCATTAACTTTCTATAGCAAAACCAAAGCACCCAAATATAACTTCCTAACCAAATTACCATCTTGGCTTTTGAACAGAGAAATAAGCATTATCACTTAAAAGGAATGACAGGTTTATGGGTGGCAAATAATGCTCAGAAAGCTGTATGAAGCAGCATCATTTTTTAAGCAGTCATCTTTCTTGATCTGAACCAAATTAATATTTTAAGCTATGTTTCTTACAATACATTGATCAAACTTGCCCTCTGAACACGCCAAGGGAAAAATGGCTAAAAGGCAATATTCTTCTGGCAGTATATTCCAAGGGCACATCCTCCAACATCACAGCTTGTCCTTGAACTGTGGAAAAGTATGAATGACCTGTGGTAGCTGACTAGCATTATGCCTGGTCTAGTAGTATTGAAACTTTTTTTTTTCTTAAGGAAAAGGATGGCATTTCTACAATGCTGAATACTGCATTCCAAATTTCATTTCTTAATGTTAAAGCAGAGGTTTTGCTCATATGCCTTAACTGATGGGTGACAGATCAGGATATTGGGAGTTAGCATCAGTTCTTTGGTATTCAGTCACTTAATGGCTGGGCAACTGTTGTGGTTTAACGCCAGCCAGCAACTAAGCACCACGCAGTCACCCACTCACTTCCCCCCGACCCAGTGGAATGGGGGAGAAAATCGGGAAAAGAACTAAAAGTCATGGGTTGAGATAATAACGGTTTAATAGAACAGAAAAGAAGAAACTAATAATGATAATGACAACATTAATAAAATGGCAATAGTAATAATAAAAGGATTGGAATATACAAGTGATGCACAATGCAATTGCTCACCACCTGCCAATCGACACCCAGTCATTCCCTGAGTGGCGATCCTCCATGCTCCCCACCCCCCACCCCCCAGTTTATATACATCACATGGTATGGAATACCCCATTGGCCACTTTGGGTCAGCTGCCCTGGCTGTGTCCCCTCCCAACTTCTTGTGCCCCTCCAGCCTTCCTGCCGGCTGGGCATGAGAAACTGAAAAATCCTTGACTTGAGACTAAACATTACTTAGCCACAACTGAAAACATCAGTGTGTTATCAACATTCTTCTCATACCTAGCTCAAAAACATAGCACTATAGCAGCTACTAGGAAGACAATTAACTCTATCCCAGCTGAAACCAGGACAGCAACAAGAAAGTGCAGCTGACGGAATATGTATGTGAAACCTTACAGTTTACTTCCAGTTCTGTCAATACAATGCAGATGATGTTAATCAAGCACTGGTTTTCTAAAATGCCTATGTATTTTTCAAGAAAAAAAAAATCCCACCACTTTTTAAGGAAATCTCCTTTCCTACTTGAAAACCTTCTTCTGAATCTTTCCACCCATGTTTTTCCCCTCCTGTCAGATGAAGAGGTTTGCTTTTACTGAAAAAAGTGATGAATATTTTTGCTCTTCTACTTGCAGCAGCACACTTCTCCAGATACCACTTCTATAGACTACTTATGGCCTTGAGCATACCATACATCCTTGAACTCTGTAAAACTGATTTTCCACAATGACATACCCACTGACATATGTGACTTAGTTACACAGGCACACACGAGGATACCAGATTGAACTAAACTATCTCTCAGGATGGGATAACATCAGAACTGCTTCCATGCTGCTTACAGTACTCAGCAAGCCTTTTCTTAGTAATGCTGCCAGAAGCCTATGGTCTAGGAGCAGAAGAACATGGGTTCCATACTGCACAAGTTAAAACCATGAAGTTTGTCAGCGACATTGTACTTCCCAATCATGGCCATTCTGCAGATTGCTTCCAAATTAAAGCAATGATGCATGTTCCTTATTCAGATTGTAATGAGCAAAATAAGACTTGCTCTAGTAAGACTCCATTCTGCCTTCACCAGAGGAGAGGAAAAAAAGAAAAAGGAAACAACTTCCTTACTGCAAGGAAATATCAAAATAGCTTATGCATTATCTTATAGAAATGCCTGGGGAGTTTAAGGATGGAAGATCGTTAGGTACTATTTACCTCCAAGATTTTGAATGATTTTAGGGAGATACTGAAAACTTATTTTCATTTCCACCTGAACTTCAAAGCACGTGAGAAATTAGCCATTAAAAAAAAAGAAAGAAGAAACACCTTACTGGAAAAATATCCACTAATGGAAATGCCTCAGCCCCTGCAAAAGGTCATGTTCATGGGGGAGAAATGAATACATCAGTTGTTTCAGTTCTGTCTTCAAAGGCTGTTTGGAAAGACTTTCATGTACATCTGATTAGCAAAGGTGGAATACAACACCCGAGGCACTAATAGGGATTTCTAGCTTGCTATTTCTCTAGAGGCTTTTTAAAATCAAAACAGAAATTCAAGTCCCTGTTTCACTTCTAATATTTTGGACAGAGACTGAAAAAGTTCCAGACCAACACGCTGAAAAGAAATTAAACATTAATGTAACATACTCATCAGTTTGGGATATTCACTCTCCAAAAATATCCTAGATGAAAACAGGAAAACATAACTAGTTCCTTGTGCATATAGGACTTAAAAAACTGCAGGGAGCCAGAGATGGCAAAGTAGGATGTACAATGCAAGAAATGCCCAAAGGCTGACATTCTTTGAACTGCCCCACTGCACTCTGCTGAACTCTCCCATAGCTCCAGCAACTCTCACGATGATCAGACATAACTGTAGGAGACAAGGACCAGGAAGAGGAGGAAGAAAAACACAATCAGAGAACTTTCCTATCTCTCTGTTCAGCTGCTTTTTTTCCAGGCAGCTCAGCAAATAAGTTTCTGGATAGCAGATTTCAGGTCTGAGTCAAGTCCTTCCATTGACTTCAGTTAGACTTGATAAGGACCAATATGACAACCTTTTTAATAACACTGAAAAAAAAAAATTCTGGAACAGAATATGGCCAGCTTTCTTGACGAACTCATGAGAGCAGATGTGTTGCATTTCCTCTCAGGACACATTTGGACACAGCAATTGACAAGCTCCAATTGAATTACTTTGTTGGATACAAAACTCACTAAGGGTTTTTCCTATGTGTCAGAATTGCACTTGCTGTTTGGACTATTACCCAGCAAGATTATGATTTTCGCATGGCTTAAATGACAATCCAGTGTGGAAAACCCCTTGTCTATACAGTAATACCTGTAGTATTAGTTCTTAGACTAGTTGAATTCTGAGTTACAGGGTTTACATACCTCAAAACCACTGAAAGAGGAGTGCAAAATTATTTCTGTAAAGTAAGAGCTGTAGATAGCAATTAAGGTTTGGGCCCACCAGCACAAGACTTCAGAAAACAGGAGTGAGTTCAGTGGACAGCCAGCTAAGATGTTCAGGGCTAGAGCATTTGCCCTATGAGGAGAGGCTGAAGCAACTTAGCTTGTTAAGCTTGGAGAAGACAAGGCTTCAGCAGGACCTAACAGCATCCTTCCAGATAACCTTATCAAGAACACAGAGGCAGGTTCTTCACAATGGTGCCTGATGGGAAGATGAGACAACAGACATAAACAGAAACAAGAGCATGTCAGACTTAGTATAAGGAGAGGAAAAACTTTTTAACCTCAAGGACAAGCAAGCAGTGGAACAGGTTACCCAGGGAGGCTGTGGTCTCCATACTTGTTGGTTTTCATGACCAGACTGAATAAAACCCTGAGTAATCTGATCTGATCTCATAGCTGACTGAGCAGGAGGTTGAACAAGAGACCTCCTGAGGTCCCTTTCAAGCTGAATTACCCTATGATCCTATGATGGCAGGTTTACATGTCAAGATTGATAGTATTTTCAAAAAAAAAAAAAAATCCATCAGCCACTTAAGCTGCAGTACCTATAACAAATAAAATAGTACGTAACATAGTAGAACTGGAAAACAAATTACAACCTTATAGAAAAATTAGAAAATTTTAATTTAGATGCTAATTCCACCAGCTAGTGTGTTTATTTTCAAGAATATGTCTATTTCCTCAGCTTCTTAGTAGTATATTTGCATGAAAATGTGATCTATGCTTCTTTACTGTTCATCTGCTCTTCCTGCTTATGCCTCATTTGAAGCCACAGTTGGTTTCTACAAATGACTGTTACGCTACAGAGAAGATGTTGAGTTCAAGTGGGGAAGAGTTGCAGGAGGAGAGAGAGCACTTAGGAGGAAATATCCTGTTTCCATAAACATCTGCCAATCCATAAAAACTTGAAAAGAAAGAGTAAAGGAAAATACAACTGAGAATAAAAAAATCCTGCACAGTCAAGTAAGAATCTTTCCATTAGGCAAAAGCAGCTAGACCAACCAACTTCCAACCAAGAAGCTGTGAGGGAACAGTCTCTTCAAAGAGAATTAAAGAGTACACTTGCATCAAAACATATTTAGTTCAAAAATGCAGGCATAAACCAAAAAAATTGAAGACAAACGTATTTGATGGATGGACTATTAGATGGATAAGGAATTGGTTGGATGGCCATACACAAAGAATTGCTGTCAACAGCTCAATGTCCAAATGGAAATCAGTGATGAGTGGTGTCCCTCAAGGGTCTGTAGTGAGATCAATACTATTTAATATCTTCATCAATGACATAGATAGTCAGATTGAGTGCAACCTCAGCAACATCAAGCTGAGTGGCACAGTTAGATCGCTTGAGGGAAGGTATGCCATCCAGAGGGACCCTGACAGTGCCCATGCAAACCTCATGAAGTTCAACAAGGCCAAATGCAAGGTCCTGTACCTGGGTCAGGGTAACCCCTAATATCAGTACAGGCTGGGTGATGAATTGATTTAGAGCAGCCCTATAGAGAAGGACTTGGGGACGCTGGTGGACAAAAAATTGGATATGAGCTGGCAACATGCGCTTGCAGCCCAAAAAGCCAATTGTATCTGGGGCTGCATAAAAAGAGGCATGGCCAACAGGTTGAGGGAGGTGATTGTCTCCCTCTACTCCACTTTTATGAAATCCCATCTGGAGTACTGTGTCCAGTTCTGGGGCCCCCAGCACAAGAAAGACATGGACCTGTTGGAGCAGGTCCCGAGGAGGGCTCTGGGGGGACCTTACTGTGGTCTTTCAATATACAAAGGGGGCATATAACGAAGATGAAGACTGTTTACTAAGGCCTATAGTGACAGGACAAGGAACAATGTTTTTGAACTGAAAGAGGGTAGATTTAGAATGGATATAAGGAAGATTTTTTTTTGTTTTACAATGAGGGTGGTGAGACACTGGAACAAGTTGCTCATGGAAGTTGTGGATGCCCCATCATTGGAAGTGTTCAAAGTCAGGTTGGACAGGGCTTTGAGCAACCTGATATAGTGAAAGATGAATCCCCCTGCCATGAGCAGGGACAACTAAATGATCTTTAAAGGTCTCTTCCAACCCAAACAATTCTATGATTCTATGAATATCTGGGATTAGAATTAATCCTGTCTCCCCACAAAGAAATCGCTTTTCAAATTTATTTGCATTGTGCCCGTTGGCAGCATGGGTTTACCTAAAGGAAATACTTGCTAAAATGTTTGCTTGAATGAAAACAAATTCTAACCTCAAGGGAAAAGATATTCTTTCTTGGGAGACATATCCCAATATTACGTTAAACTATGAGATTTGAATAAATACAATCAAGAGTAAAATAGCTTTGCTTCCTTCAAATCAGCTGGTAGAAATTAGGACTATGGAACAATACAGTTCCTCCTGATCTGCAAAGCTTTTGAGCACTTGAAAGTCTTATGGTAGGTTTAGCTACCACTTTTACAAAAAAGGTTTTCCTTTTTCTTACTGCTCTGTTTATTGCAGGTTGTATACACTAGAGTACAAAGAAGTGAAGGATGAGAATTTCTTGAACATTATGAAATACTATGTCTTTTCTGTTCCACAGATGACATCTGCATTAACAGTCATATTTCTCTGAGAATCTGTCTTTCAAATGTTCCCCTCCCCTGGCTCAAATTTTTCACAGCAGTAAGTTTGTCTGGAAATATTTTTTCAATTTTTTATGATACAAAAAAGAAGTTGGGAATTTACATAATTAATAAAAAATATTTTCAATGGAGACACACCAAATTATTGTCTCTCTAGTAACAACATATAAAGCCTAAAAGCTTTTGGAAGTTTCTAATCCAGAAGTAAAATTGGTATCACCAGTATGAAAAAGGCAGCATCTTTATTGTCTAAGAACTACACCTTCTAGTCTTACAGCATAAAATTCTTACCAGTTTGCTAAGCAAGCTGACCTAGGTTTTGAAACTAATGGGATCTAAAAATAGAGTATCTGCTAAAATAAGTGTTGTACAGAGACCTCTGCAGTAAGCAATATTATAAATCCTATAAAAAGTGCATTCTGCTGTAAAAACATGGCATTTCTATTGCATGCCAAACTTCAGCTCAATGCATTTAATGTAAGATCACATATTGTCTTTATTTCAGTGTGGTACAGTGAATAAGGTCCCAAAACATACCAATAATATTGTGACATTTATATTCAAAATTTACCAGAATATATAAAGTGAAATCTTGGCTTCAAAGAATTGTTGCCATTGAAATAAAAAGAGCAAAGTTTTCACCCAGAGAATTTATTCCTACAGACAGATTCTGGAAGCTGGCCCTAAAAGCCAGAACCAAGATCTGGGCCCTGTCTTTTTAGAAGTGGGCTCTAATTTCTTCGGTACCTTTTTTTCCTAACCTCTATGTTGAAAAATTCTGAACCTAATTACTTCATTTTTCCTTTGCTTCATCTTCAGGCTTGGCCCTCGGGCATTTCTGTCACAGTACAAGCTGGGACTTACCCCAAAATGCTCAGCACTGATGTCAACCAAAGCTTTGTTGATTGGTCCTCTGTGATCGTATATACTTGCCTCTAATCAGAAGCAATGGCTCTGCAGAGAGCCATGGTCCACACAGGTGGTATCCGTTGAAGAATCAGCATCTTGGAGAAATTCACAGGACAGCTGATTTCTCTGGTCTTCTCAAAAGACTCACTATCATTTGCAAACCATTCCCATTCCTTGATTAGAAAACCCTACTGAGTGTAAGGCTTGACAATAGCAAACATTTAAAAGTTCACATCCCACATTACCCATTGAAATAGTGGGCAGTTGTAACCCAGAGCTGAACTAAACTAGAGAACTATGTTATGTCTGTTTCTTTTCCAAGCTAAAGGAATGCCTTCCTTCAGTGACATTAGGCAGAATGTTTTATTTCTCATTCCATGGCCACTAAACTCTTATTTTTCCAGTGGCTCGGAAGCCTATTTAAAAAATAATAACAGCACAAGAACTTCAGTTTGCACAAATTAATGTGGCCCCACTAAATTTATTGGAGGATCAACATGACACAGCAGAAAATTTGTCCTGGTTGTTTTAGATATTTCTCATTCATTTGCATTTAGCTGAGTATTAATGTGATTACAGTTGATATTTCTTCTTGCTGTCCCTCAGACTCAGTTCCTTGCTGTGAGAAATATTTGATTTACACTGGTGGTTTTAAATGAAAGTGTCCACAGCAACTATAGGTATAATGAAGTCAATATCAGAGGCTCTCCGTCAATAGAACTAGAGCACTTCTGAGCCCTGCTGCCAAATTGGCCT
>VYZV01034397.1:20749-35385 GCA_013401275.1 Pandion haliaetus | reverse complement strand
CCCTGCTCCACCGTGGGGTCCCTCCCACGGGAGACAGTCCTTCACCAACTTCAACGTGGGTCCTTCCCGCGGGCTGCTCTCCAGTCACACACTGCTCCAGCGCGGACTTTACCATGGAGTCACGGCCATTTTGGGGGTGCCTCTGCTTCCCTACTCCCCTCCCTAGGCTGCAGGGGGACAGCCTGCTGTTTCACCACGGGCTGCAGGGCCATCAGCCTCCTCAGGCGCCCCTCCTCCCCCTCCTTCTTCACTGACCTCGGTATCTGCAGAGGGGTTCCTCTCACGTTCCAATCCCCCTGCTCCCTGCAGGTTCCCCTTCTTCAATCTGTTCTCCCAGAGGCACTACCACTGTCACTGACTGGGTCGGCCTGGGCCAGAGGCAGGTCCGCCTCTTTGGAGCTGGGGGAGCTTCTAGCAGCTTCTCACAGGAGCCACCTCTGCAGCCCCCTCCCCACTACCAAAAAAAACCCCATGCCACACAAACCCGTAACAACCACAAAACCCAAGAAATCTCAAAACAGTTTGCAACTGGAGAACAAAAGCATATGCAAATATCATAACATATTCACAGAAGTTCTTGAACATGCCTTTCTCGCCCCTATGAAAAGTCCCAGTGTGCCAAAAGCTTTAAGCTGACAGAGCCTAGCCTGTGGACTTAGGGCTGAGTATGGGAACAGCTATGATCAGTGTCTCAGCTCTGCACATCAATGTATATACAAATACTGAGCAGCTAAAACTTAGTTTGGAGTGGAAGCTATGAGCTGTATTAAATAAATGTAAATATGCAAATTTAGCACATTTGGAGAATGAAAGCGAGCTTGAAATTCGCATGAATGACATATCTGGGCTTCTACTTCGTAACATCATGAAAAAGACATGGAGACATCACAAACTACACTACAAGAGGTTTTAGTTGTGGATGGACTGAAAGTTGGAAGCTGCCTGCTTCCTCCTTTTCCCCGCATGGAGTAACTTCCATCCTTCCACCCAGTCAGCAATGCTTTCTGATTCTCAGCCAACACCTTCTGTCTGCCTTTGTACCACGAATGTAAACCTCTGCTACTACCCACTACTGAGAGTAAATACTTGACTTCTGTGTGCCTTCAGCAGCTATCATAGAAAGCTGTGCATTGGCCATAATTGATTCCTTGTGTTTGCTTTTCCTGAATTCAGAAGAGTACCTTTCTGTTGATGCCACCACTACATGTAAATGTGGCACTTCTGATACAGTATTATCAGAGCCAACTGTGGTTGGTCTTTATTTGCTAGGTCAACCTACATTTCATCTGCGTGCTCTTCAGAAAGAGTGCTGTGCTGGCATGAAGAAATCACTGCCACATCTTTTACCACCAAGAAGTTAGAAAAGAAGCTCTGAAAATACACCGTACGATTCGGAACTGTAAGTATACATCACTGCAGAGAATGGGTAAAGTCATAATCCTGCTAAACTGTAAGGTGAAGTTGCGGATGTGAAATAACTGCATAAGCGGTTAAGAACAGATTCTTCCAGTGCCATAAGCAATCCTTTTGGATCTTATTCCGATCAGATGAACTTGCACTTTGATCACTACTTGGCTCAGTCTTAATATATTAAAACAGTGAAACTTTCACATATGTTACCCATGCTAAACTTCAAAGATTATCAGATTCTTCTTAAAAACTTTGCAAAACCATTAAGCTTGAAACGGAAAACATATTTTCAATTTTGATTATGAGAAAAAAATAAAGGAGGGTGAGAGAGAATTAACTTTGTAAGACAGGCCAGAATATTTTTAGTTTGAAGCAGTAGCTTAAATGTGTGCTTTTTCTTAGGGAGCTAGGGAAATAAATGTCCAAATGGTTGCACAGTTGATGCCTGTTAAAGATTCAAAAGGAACAATGCAGAAGTGTAAGCGAGCTACCCAAGTCAATTTTTGTCTTTAAAATATGGCATTTCCTGGAAAAAACATCTGGCAACATCAGACCTTACTGTTAAAGTTTTAAATGACCCCACCACAATAGCTAGCAAGCAAATGCTTTCAAGAACTTTGGTGGGGCTAAACCAGGCTAGCAAAGCAAAAGAGAAAGAACAGAACAGCCCACTGAAACAGAAAATAGGTAACAGTTCTTTAAGCTAAACAACTAACTCTCCAGCAAGCTAGAATGTCTTCTACCCAATAGCATACATGGTAACTGGCTATCTCCTAGAATAATTTAACGTATTAAAGTTGATTGACAATACATTTACACCTTAGTTGACAAACAAAGCTTGGAACAGTTTAAGCAAATCATTGTTGGTAGTCAAACCACACTAACAAATGCACATTAGCAACAAGCTCCTCTGATACCTGCCTCTTCCTTTCAGGAAAGCAGGCTTAATTAAAAACGAAGTCTGTATGATTCAAACTATTCTTAGGTTGCAAGTTTCTTCTTTGCCCCCAATAGCATGGATGTTAATACTTCCTTTTGCTGCCTTTGTGATTTTACTCTCTGCTTTCACTAATGCGCTTAAAGCAAAATTACAGCCGCTCTGTAGAGTTTACCATGTGCTGTCATTTCGCCCAAATTTACCTGAACACCAAGGCAAAGAACTGTCTTTCCATGGTACAGCTTTCCAAGCCACCCATCCCAACTTCTCCTCTTGCTTCCCCAAACGATCACCCATAAACAGATCACTTTCATAGTGCTAAATTACATGTGACCAGCATCTAAAAATACGGTGTGACCCAGAAATTATTCCAAGGGAATCTGTTGTCATCTATCCATTCCTGAAGACATTAAATCAGTTATATCAAAGGTCTCATTTTAGGAGAGGGGTCACGTGACCTAACATACCTTTAGCATGTAGTAGAAAGGGAACCAGGACAGAAAGATATCAGAGAAGAATTCCACTATGCTGAAAACACCATACACAACCCAGTAAGTCAGCCACTGTGTGTCATCATCTTTGTTGGGACTTTCAATCGCCTTGATTCTGCAAGGAAAACAAAACAAGTGAGCAGATCAGTAGCATCAGTCTCCTCTATAAAGGTGAAGTTTTTATGACTCAAATTTGTTGTTACATTTGAATCCTCATAATTTAATTACTCTATATGCTCTACAGACGAGAACCAAGTAGTATCTATCATAGAGACAATGTGCCCAAGATCTTTGAACAGCAAAGCTTTTCCCTACATGTTATGAAGAAAAGGTACTCAAACTATTCCTAGCTCTGTGATTACAAAAAAAAAAACCAAATAAAAAATGTGAGCATCCTGACCTTGTTCATGAGACAGTTCATGGGACAGGGAAGAAAGGGGATAATCTTTGGCCAGTTCCAGTTCTGGATGCATTGTGGTAATCCTGAGCAGAAGACTATTGTCCACTGAAGCATTAGTGATCTGTGTAACAGTTTACCTGAGTGAGCCCAGGCCTGTGCTGCACATACAGCCTGGCTTTCAGGGCTGTGATGTCCTGCACAAATTCCCTTGACACAGGATAAACTCAGCACACTCACTGAAACAGAGGATCCCATAGGCAGCTCCCACTGGGTACCAGTTATTACACCACCTGCCTGGCCTTGCCTGCATCTAACTGTGAACATCCTCCCTCTTTGACAGTAGGAATGATGCATAGAGTTGTCTTAAAAGAAAAATCCTACAATAACTTAAATTATCAAAATGGGGTAACCTTGTCTACAATGAGGTGTGCACAGTGTGCTGTGTGTGGATCACAGGCCCTTTGAGTGCTGCACAACTTGGGGTTCCCAGCATCTACAGGGATGCAAGATTGTCTATACCATTCTCTTGTTTCTTTATAGTGTTAGCTCTAATAAATAGCATTTCAAGTGAAGCTTTAAAGAATTTCTTACTGGGATCATAACAGACCAGCACCTCCTGGTGCAAACAGCATGTAGATAAAAATTTTAAATCTTGTTCAGGATTTAAGTGAATCTCAAATATCTTTAATCATAATGTACATGCACTAGAATCCTCTTTGGAAAGGTAAACCATAAGATTTGCTCTAACTAACAAGCACTTGGTCTACAGAAGCAGAGGAGATCCAGTACTCCCCACCCCATACAGTGAGGACTACACATCTGCATCATCAATTGTTTTGCTCTGTAGGTCCATTCCTACAGGATTTGCAAATCCTAATGTAGACTAAGGTATTAAGAAGAGGGTGGAGCAACCTCTAGTAAAGCCTTGGGCTTCCTGCATAATGACTAACCAGGTTTTTGTTCTCCAACTGTCAGAAGAATGCAGTTCAAATTTCTGTTAGTTCTAAAAGCAGGAAGTTGAAAGAAAGACACATAATATGTGCTTCCTTCAGTAAAAGTAGTGAAGTGGAGACTCTGGACTTGCTAAATTCCAGATTAGCACTGTAAGAAGTTTTAGAAGGCAATGCCAGCAACTGTAAGCCTGATAATGTGAAGCTTGAGTATTTTAAAGCATTTGTCCTCTCCACTTATGCTGTAGGATTAAAATCTGTAGACTCAGTTTAATGAATTTAGTTTTAATTCTTTTATAGCTTATTCCTTTAATATCAGCTATATTGTTGCTGAAGCAGCATCTGTGGGATATATCAAAGGTGCAAAGTTTTCTTTTAGTCCATAAAAAAGGATTGAGAGTTAGGGAGGTTTACAAAACAGAAAAAAGATAAATGGCTAGCTGTGAGTACATTTCCTGGTTTGCGAATTGAGAAACCCTTTGGACTGTCACTTCCTAGTTCTGTAAACTACGAAAAAAAAAAAGAAAAAGGAAAAAAGAAAATCACTCATATGACATGCCTTATGTTTTAGCCAAAGCACTGGCAAACCCACCACACACAGAGAGAACTGGCATAGCTACTGGATTGAATTACTTTGAAATGCAATATGAAGACCCGATACTTAATGTATGCATTGTTTCCATTAGAGTTCGTGGCTGGCCAGCAGGGTCCTGCAATGGGAAGAGCAACAGCCCTTGCCATACCCCATCATGCACAATAAGGTGCTGTTGTTTGTGAGATACTGCATCAGCGCAACTGGAATAACCGGTTTTCCACAGGTGGGCAGCAGCAGGTCTGCCTATTTCTGTTCCTAACAACACCGTGTTAGGAAACAGTCATCCAGGCAATCTGCTCAAAGGCAGTGCCAACCTCCCACGATAAACCACATTTTTTCTATGCCCCTACTTCTCAGGTATTCTAACAGAGCTGGGTGAGAAGGCCCTACAAAAAAAATCCCCAAACAACACGGAGGTAAGGGAGAGGGCTACTGATCTATTTTCAAGGTGTGAAACTGTACTTCTGGAGAGAAAGAAAAAAATACAAGTGACTAGTAGGGAAGTTAAAGTAGGGGATAAACAGAGGACAGAAAAGGAACTAATTGCAAAGTTTCTCAGTGTTAAGGAAAACTTGTTGTAGGGGTTCATTGTGAGTTTCTCTGGTTCTGCTGACAATTCCTCCATTAGAGGCATACATGGGAAGACTTATTTCACCACAGTAAGCACGCTAGCTTGGTATTTGTGAGAATACTCTGCAGTGAAACTGCTAACAGTCTTGCTATTTTCATCGTCTGAAGCCATCCATGGATTTAAGGAAGCATTGTTTAATTTTTTTTAACATTATTAAAGTAATCTTAGCAGTCATGACTATCAGTTTTCATAAAAAAAAAAAGCTTCGAATCTCCAACTTTGTGGCAAAGGGCAGATGGCATATCACTGTTAGTGAGGCATGCTCTATTATCTTCTCTCCTGTAAAAACGGACTGCCTTTGAGAGCTCCTAAATGCCATGCCACGAGTGGGCTCCCTTTGAACGTTCACCATCTGCTGCTGTAGTTCCTTGAGGTGATGTCATGAAGAGAACACATGAACAAGACACTTTCATGTCACAAGCAGCAGTATTACAAATAGTCAAAACCCCATCTGATTTAACCAGCTGACATGCAGCATTACATCCACATGTGATATTCTCTTGCACACTGTAGGAAACTGCACATTTCCCCTCCTTCTACAATGGTCTGAACTAAGTAGGCACCATGGGGCAAGCTCGGGTGGCAGAACCCTACCACACCCACTAAAGTAACAGCCACGTCAGCTCCAAAGGAAGGGCAGAACTGTTAGCAATGACTCCAGTCCCAATCCCATTAAGTGGGAGGGAAGGAAGAAAAAGCAGGATATAGCAGGGCTGTCAGTGAATGAGTTTTAACTGAAATCAAGGAAAGGCAAGTATTTTATAAATATTCTGCTTCTGAATGGGAAATATGTCCCTCAGCTGAGACTGCTAGTGGAAATCCAGTCTCACATGTCCCTGTTAAACAAGACAGCAAAAGTTATCTCCATCCTTTGCTACTTACACGCTCCTGAATTAGCAGTGGCATAACAAACCATTGTTAAGAGTTAATTCACACATGCTGTACTCACAGAATAAGCATATTATAGGTACAGAAGTTAGGAGTTTGGGGTGGGGTGTTTTTAGCGGAGTCCAGATGTGGGAGCCAGAAATAGAGAAAGAAATGCCAAATTTTATTGCTGTAGTCTCACATGAAATGATCACTCAAATCCCTGCAATTTACAGGGTGTACCTGGTGACTCTTGTATAAATAGTTACAAGTTTAAGACTAAAGATAAGCCTCCGTTAAGCCTGGTGCTCATGTTGTAGTTTGGGAAGACTGGACCATTTTGTGCATCCTTCCTTCAGTTTTCTAATCAGTGCTATACTAAATGAGTAGGCAGGCATGTTTGTGACCCTCTTAGCCAAGCATAACTCTTTTTTTATTCTCCTGTTTAACTTAAAAAAAGACCTGAAATTACCTATACTTCTAGAGCTTATTCTTACTGGTCTGCCCCAACTCTTTACAACAGGTTGTGGCGATTCAAAATTTACTTCTAGCTAGCTATCTCAGACACCCCTGTGGGATCAGCACTCCGCTGCAGCACAGACTTTCTCAGTTTGGTGCCTCCCTGTCATCCTCGTTTCAGACCCATCTTGGCAGGCTGCCTCCATGACATCTTGCATCATTTCAGTGAAACAAGCACCTGCATATTTCTATTTGCTTTATCATTTTGTCTTCTACATTTTCACCCTTCAGTTAAAAGCCTTCTGTCTTCCATCCTTCTTCCTCCTTACTGACTTCAATGGCAGAGTCATTCATTTGCAGATACTGAAAACATCTTCCTGCCAAATGCACTTACACAACTGCTACAGTGTAAGTCTACCATCTCCTCTGTCAAAATTTTTTGTATCCAGGAGATGGCAGCAGACAAATTCATGAAGGGGTCTCACTGTCCATGCAGGGACAGACACCATTAGAAGACAACAACAAACAACATGACAGTATTACAAAGGGTTCTACCTTCGTTCCTTCAAAGGAAACGCAGACTGAGGTAACAAAAGGAGCACAAGCCATTTTGCGCACCAGTGAATCGAGTCCTACAGACTACATGTTAACACAAAGCTAGGTTCCCGCAAAAAAGCAGCAATCCTCTCATTTCATTGCTCTCTGCTCATTCTTGGCCCACTCTCTTCCAGAACAAGTATTTGTAGGGCCACACAATGAGTCAGTTCCCCAGTTCTGACACAGGTTAAAACCAGCTTCCCCCAAACACAGACCCACGTACACACAGGCTTTTTTTTGCTGGGATTAACGTGCATCAGTGCCTCAGTCCAGCCTGCCAAACCATTTGGTTACTGCTTGTTCTGCAACACAGGCCAGGAGACGCAGGTGGTGCTGTGCAACAGGAGCTCTGGCAGGCTTCAGCTCTCCAATCCCAGGGATGCTCTCCACACATTCTATCTGGAAGGGTGATTTACTCCACTTCCACCCTTAACACAGGCAAGGAGAGTCACTGCAGCCTTCAGCGGGGCTCACCTGCATATGCAGTCTCACGCTAAGCTTTACCAGCTTCACGGTTGGCTGTACTTTCTTACCTGCATAGTGCAGACATCGCAGATCCCACTAGAGGAAGCCACTTGCTAAGGATCCGCAACACAAGGGTTCTCTACTTGTGACAGCCAATTTTGTTAGAGGGAAAAAAAACATTCCACATGCTTTGGGTGCCTCTCCACAGCTGTTACTGTTTAGGGTGCAGGCACAGAAATCAAACAATACTGTTGTGACCAAGTGGAGAAGAACTGGGCCCCTGCTACACACTTAGAACAATACAGAAAGAATAAAAGTTACATCTTCTCATCAACCTATGCTGCACTGTGGACACTATATTTCAAGTGTAATTTTGTTACAGATCTCCTACCGTTTTTCAGTTCTGTTTACTGCAATATCAGCAAAAGAATTATAGTACAGCCTTAATTTATACAAATGTACAGTAAAGCATGATATCATGGTGCAACGTTTTCAGACATATTAGTTGGTAAAATGTTGCTGTTTCAAGGTAATCACTGTGTAAGGAGTTTTTAAACTAGAAACAAAAATCCTACAGTTTCAATTATTGAATCTAATTTTAAAAGTGACTCATCAGGGAGTGGGAAAGGATTCAAGTTTTAGGCTGAGGACTAACTTCTGGATTGAGGCTGGTTTGCAGAGACCTCAAGAATTTCCTTTATGAGTACAGTGCTAGTTGCTAAGCTGTGTAGCAACAAAATTTTGTTATTTTTCTTTTTAAAAAAATATAAGTTCGCAGACCCTTACATGAAAGTTGGCATTTCTATTCCTAACAGCCACAGACAGGCTCATTATCCTCATCTAAAAAATGTGTATCTTGCTCACTGGATATGTAGTTGACAAGTAGGCATCCTTTTTGGGATAGCACGATGTTGCCAGCTCTCCTGTGTCGGTCTCATAGCTGCGAAGAAAGACTTTAAAATTGTAACTAGAGTACATTGCCACAACAAAACAAACAGGAAAACAAGAAAAGTAACTAGCAATAATCCATTTTTTAAATTTTACTTTTTGACTCCAGCCCACTTTTTCAGCATTTAGTTTTGGCCATGCTACACATTAAATGTTAGAAGCACTGTGACTCATCAGGAGGAAAGGTAATTTAAAAATATATTCCAGCAAACCCCACTGAGGTAAGTCTAACTATTCCTTTAACATCTGTAGGCCTACATCAACCAAGTCACTAGAAGTCAACACAGTAAGAGGGAGGACTGCATGCAAGGTGCAGTACTGCAGTGCATCTTGACCAAGAAGGTCTGGTAAAATGCCTTCATTTATGCCTCAAACATATCTGCAGTCCCTAAAAATAGTATCTACATCAATTATAAACTGGAAATCTTTCCATTAGTTTAATTCTGATTGTGGACTGATCTGCATAACAAAGACCTTTTTCTTTCTAACCTAAATTTAAGACATGGACAATAAATCCAAATTTTCCTACAGTTATCATAGTACTAGACCCTTTCTTGTATCTAACCTCTTGCTATCTCTAGAAAGAAAAGCACATCATTTATCCAACCAACAGAAAAGACAGCTTTTATTTTAAACATGGCACTCTAAAACCTAAAAGACAAAAGGCAAGTATGTTTGGAGAAACTGCTTTGGCAAAACATATACAACAAAGTCAAAATACACTTTTTAGTGTTTGAAGGCCCACGAAAAGAGTATCAGCTGGGAGAGGAAACAGCATAAGTGCAGACAGATTTGGAAGCTTTCTGCTTATATTTGTACTAAGCACTGTGAATCTGGTTAGATATACCAGCTCTCTCAAATCACTTTTATAAATAAAGCAGCAGCAGAACATTACTTGTGAACATTAGCATATCATGCAGTGCCTTTCATGAAGGAAAAAAGTAAGCATTCTCCTCAAAACTTGTTAAGAGAAAGCAAATTTGCTGCCCTTGCTCTCAACAAATTCAGGAACAGCTTTACATTCTCTAAAGAAGTGTGACCAAAGCAATGTTCCTCTTTTAGAAGTAAGGAAGAGGCAAAGGAACTAGGAGACAGGCTCAAGACTCATGACAATATTCAAATGAAGACTTAAATTGCATGTTTATACTTGTCTACAATCGATCTAGACTGTTTCCTGTTTGTAAAATGACACAAGCAGCACTTACATAGTAAAAACAGCTAAACTGAAGTAACAGCATAAGATCAGCCAAAGCAGAGAGGCATGATTGTACCATATCGCTTTTCTCCCTTGAAGACAACAGTAATAAGTTCAGATATTTTACTGCCCAAAGCTATTTTCACCTCTGCAATTTTTAAACCAAACATGATAGCACCTCTGAAATTTCCAATCCTTTGCACGATTTCTTAGTCATCAAAGGCTCCCTTCCTGCTTGCACTTTCTCCAATTTTTTTGAGGCAGTTAACCACCACTGGCTATGAGTGGAGCTACATTTAAACAGGCTAGCACTGGAAAGTTTACAGCAGCAGTGAAAACGCTGGCAATGTTATTTACATACTGCCAACACTCACTTCTTCCATCTACTAGTCTGAATATTGCCTTGTGCAGTTAAAGCTTGCTAAAAGTATAAAAAGTTGCTTCTTTCTTCTGTGGTAAACTTTTCAATGCTGGTTTACTGCAAACACAAAAGCCTGCAAACAAATATTAGATTTCAACTTAAAATTAATTATTCTATTTCATCACATAGCACTTAGCAGAATTTTAGGGAATAAGACTAGGGTTTCGTGACAAACTTTAATCCAGATTGTCTGACTTACTGACAAGCAGCCAGATAACTTTTACCTAGAAAACTACTGCTTAATTTTGCCTATGTTAAAAGCCTTGGGTGGGTCCTTGCTAGTGACATGGCATAGAAGACTCGGATTTTTGGGACGATTTTGTATTGCTAGAGAAGAAGCTCGTCCTTGTATAAAACCACTAAAGACTTACACAAAGCAAAGCTGAAGGTGAACATGAACAAGGGGGAAGGAGAAGGAAAACGGCTGTGCCTGCCTAAAATAAAACAGGCATTAACTAGGGAGCTGCCCCCTCCCCTCGTGTTGGCTTTGAGCCTTGGCCGAGGCCAGCACCGCAGTGATGTGAAAGCAGGCAGCAGCACAGCTGCAGCTGTACCGCTTCATGCTGACGGCCAGGCACATCCCATCTGCTAGGTCTAAACCAGTGGCTACAGCCTCCAGCACTTCTCCATGGAAATTCGCACCTGCTGCACAGCACACACTGACAACGAATACAGATAACGACATCAACGAAAGAAAATAAACTACAGAATTATACAAGGCCTGACAGGCAGATACCTGCACATCCGTAAAGCTGTCTTGGTTTCATGTGAGAGCAGACTGAAACCTGAGATGAGCATCCTTCTCTGGGTTGTTTTTACAATGTATTTTCTTTCAGGCAGGGACAGAAATGAACAGTAACTACTGTTACCACGGTAACCTGTAACTAAAATCCTACTAAAACAGATTTGGAACATGCCTAATGGGTCACTCACAGGGTAGCCCGTTTGCCATTTTAAACAACTGTAAGGACAGGAGGTGATCACCGTTGCAGAACACAGATATCTGTCCCACTCGTTCATGAGTGAGTGTCTTTTCTGCTGAGCAGAAGCCTGACCCAGTACTTCACTGTTTTGCACTTTAAACAATTCAGTCACTGACAATGCAGAAATGATACACCGATCTGCTTTGCAACAGAAGGAAGTAAATTAACTGGGGAAAAGTAATCTGCTTCTTCTCTTTCAGTGCCTTTCTGAGACTTTTCAGGCTTAGATCTATTGTTGAAACACCTGTGCAAACACAAAACTAACACACCCTGCACAATACATTCTGTTACAGCTCCTGACGTCTTCCAGAATCCACCACTTTTACAGCAAAAGCCATTTCAGGGTGTTTGCAGCTGATGAAAACAGCTGAAAACTGTTTTCTGCCCAATGCTAGGAAGCAAATCTCACTACTGTTAGTTCATATAGAAGGCTCTTCAGCTGTCTTTTCAAGGGGGACAGACCAAAGAGAAGAGAGGAATAAACAAACCACCCTGGCTAGCGTTCTTTATGCTTTGGGTCTTTGTGCTTTATGAGCATGGGGACAGCACTTAGCAGCACCCTGACTGCAGTACAGGATCCAGAGCAGCAAAAATTAAAGCAGGAATCACTCCAGTAATTCAGCTTTATCTTCTTGCAGCTTAGCCCTGCATTAGGACACAGATCCTACAGTAGATATGGAGAGTGGCATGGTAGCACCAAGACAAGAAGAAACCCATATGGTCGAAGAAAGGTAATCACCAAAGAGGATTCTTCCTCTTTTTCAGTCAGGCAGCCCATGTTTGACTGAAAGCCATCTCAGGACATAGCACAGATGTCCCGGTGGGTTGCTGTCAGACTGATCCCATAACACTGTACAGGCTAGCAAGGGCAGTATGGTCTATCCTGAGTTCACACACCACACTCCCAGCAAAGGGGAAACTGAATGGGACCATGAAAATCTATGTGCTAGTGCATGTCCTCCCATGTCTACTCTGCACCCACACTGCTGGCTCTGCAGGCTTGCAGGCAGAGCAATACATGTGGGAAAATGCTACATACCTGCTCTGTACTTGGGAAGGAAGGGAAGAGGAGGGTGATCGAGCCCACCTGTGCTGTCAGCAGGCTGCTTCATGAGCTGGAACCTGTCTGCAGGCTGCCACTGAAAGACACTGGCACACAGCACATCATGTGCATTTTAAATTAGATTTTCACCCAAGATTATAATTTTCTCCTAAAAATGTTTCAGCATTAAAAAGACAGCTAAAGGGAAAATATTAACTGAGCGTGAACTGGAAAAAACAGAACTGGCATTGTATTCATGTGTATGTTATTCATCATGTTTTTTTAAGTAGTATTTGTAGCCAAGGACAATGGTATATGTACCCATTGCTAAAAAAAAACAAAACTCAAAACCAAACAAAACCAGAACACTCCACGGTACTAACAGCCAGGAGGTAACTTTTTACATTAAGATACATTTAAAACCACCTTAAAACATGAAAAAGGGCAGACACTCTACAAAAAGATTTTTAAAAAGTAATTTTCTAGATTTGGAAGAAAAAAATTGGAAGATAAAAACCCATTATTCATATTTGATTTGCTACTCCTGCCTCCACAGTTCTAAAAGCTTTTATTATCAATTTATTCACCACAGTTGTATTAACAGCAGATTTAGAATATAATCCCAAACCAGTTTTAAAACAAATTTAAAAATTTAAATACAATTTTATAAACTAATTATCTAAGTTTAAAAGTGACTTGTCAGACACAAATTATTACATAAACGTAATTCCTACACAACTAATTTAGAGGTTTTGAAGCTTTATTGGCTGATTTGCACTTTCAGATTTTAATGAAAAAATACCTTTTAACTGATCTTTTCACTAAACATTGCCTTACAGAAAAAAAACCCTAAGGTTCTCCAGAGCTCTTGGCCTATAATCTCCTAAATTAGTGCTCACTGAAAACAGCATTTAGGAAAGTGTTGCTTAGTTTTAAGCATCACAACCATAAGATGTTTCAACAGAGTCTAAAACTAAGTCAATCTCCCACATCTTTGAAAAAAGCAAAAGGAACCTATTTTGTATTGCCCAGGAACTAATTACAGAGAATGTATTTTTATAAGTTGCTGACTGTATTTAAGTGGAGTTACATGAAAGGCAAGCGCTGTGTTTCAACGATACAGCAATATAGCTGGGATGGACTTCCATTTTATGAATGTATTAGGCCACACAGAAGGTTTATTTAGTACGTTTCTGAAGTCTTTTGGAACATACTCCACTGTGGCCTTAACTAACAGGAACTCCATTTTGGTCTAGAAACAATATAATGCCCATGAAAGATACCAGATATTTTCAAAACCAGAACAGCTAAGGAGGCTTTCTTTAGCAAAACGAAGTATTTTTAAGTATTTTACATCTAAGAGGAGCTACAGTGTATTCCTGTCCATCTTCTCATCAGCTAAGTGGTTTTGGAGTAAAGAGCTGTCCTTAATGCATCTCTGTCTCTGGCCCGTTACATTACCTAGTGCTTTATATAAATATATGCTGGCACTGCACCAGTGCTTTCCTGCATATCTGGGAGTGTCCTCAGCTAAAAATATCGGTGTGGGTTTTAGCAAATACTGTTAGAACAGCGATTCTCCCTCCTGTTAGTAGCAGCAGGTAAGACGCATCAATCCAGCTTCTCGCTGAAGATGACAAAGCTGGGAACCCAAAGCCAAAATGTAACTCTCTACAGGAACTGGTTTTCAAGTGTGGAAATTACCCAGCATCTCCCACCTCTTAATTTATTACGTAGCACTTGCCAGATGGAAGAAACCTCATTCTTCACTTAGCACGCTGCGCCTATACATGATAAGGGAAAGGGGTGGGCGGGAAAAAACATTTTGGAGCGTGGTCCTGCAATGCCACCGTGACAGACTGCGCACCAGCGCAGGGCTGTGATTTTGCAACCGTGTTCTCTCCCCCGCGGGTAACACACGCAATCAGCGTGGCAAGAGGGGGGAAAAGTCGCGACACTCACGAGACGTAGGCTGGGTAGCCGAAGCCGATGATGTTGCAGAGCAGGGACGCGCCGTAGCCTACCACCAGGTACACGGCCACCGCCCCGACGATGGCTGCGCGGGGAGAGAGTAGAGAGCCGTTAGCGCCGGCGGCCCCTCACCCCCCGGCGCTGGCGGGGGAGGCATCGCCGCCCGCCGCCCGGAGAGGACGAGCGGGAAGGGCGCGGCAACCGCCACGGGCCGTTCCGCCCCCTCCTTCCAGCCGCCGCGCGAGGCGCCCCTCGAGCGCCTGAGGGGACGCGG
>VYZV01034396.1:35187-58346 GCA_013401275.1 Pandion haliaetus | reverse complement strand
TTCTCCTCATCCCAACGTAGCCAGGCGAGGGGGTGGGGGGTGAGTGAGCGGCTTCGTGGTGCTTTGTTACCGACTGAGCTGACCTGAAACCACGACACCCCCACACTAGGAAAACAGTTTATTATGCGTCAGAATCCTTAAGGATTCTTGCCCTAGCAGGAAGCAGAACCCCTGACATGGCCAGCAGGACATTGGCCTAAAAACAAAGAAAGCACTTTATCCCTTCTAATGTGGAAAATTACAGCATTGCTGTTGATGGTAGGGCCTTGCTACTGATGTGAGCATCTTATACACAGCCTGTCCTGGGCATTCTGCCAAGCCATGGCCTGCCACAGTGACCATGATAGCATCCTTCCTCTGCCTCTGCTCTTCTCTTATAATAATACTGTAAAACCACTGGAGTGGAGATCATTGTTTTGGTCTTCACTGTGCAGCATCTAGCAAAATTACTCCTGGCCATTGAGTTGAGCTGAGGGGAGACAACCTTGAATACCACCCATTGCCAGCTGTGGGGAATGATGAGTAATCGCCCCAAGAGTATCTTCCAGAAATCCTCTTCCTTGGAGGAGCACTGCACGCTACTTCTGGATTCTCTCCTACTAGCACCTTGAGCTGCATCAACATCACTTCATGTTCAGATTAAGTACAGCAGAGTGTCAGCCAGGATGCCTGTGGCCAGGTTCTCAGATATATAAACTGGCATAACTCCATTGACATGAATTCTTTTGTAGTCTCTATTCACTAGACCATCTCTAGTACCACTAAGATGTGTTAAACAAAACAAACCAAAAAAGCCAAGACAACTAGATGCTCAGATCTCTCCTTTTTGTTATTAACCTAAAGCTGGGTAATTAGCTACCAGGTAGAACTGACCAAAATATTTGGATTAAGCAGTAACTTTAATGTAACAAAGCCCTTGCAACAGCTTCCTTCTAAGAATCCTTCATGCCTTTCCTGAAGGAAAGGCTGGTATCATCCCTGCAGGGCATGGCTGACATAGCCCGGAGTGGAAAGTGTGGAAGAATTCCCAGTAACAGTCAGATTAGCTTAGGCCAGGAGTCCAACGGAAGAGTTGATCTTTTGGCCGACACAAATCCCATAGAATGGCACAGGCAAATCAGCTCTTGGGCTTCTTCCCTTTTTTTAAGATATTTTTAATATAAATTCAGCTAATTTTTTTCTGTTTATCCTTTTTAGTGTGGCACTGACACATCAATCAGGTACTAGCATGAAATTGTTCAGCATGTTACAGAGACACTGGTGAAGCATAAGACAAGCTATATTAGGAGAGCTGCTGAGTTCCAAACATCTGCTAGCTGTGTCTAGCTTCTTGATGGCTTCATTGAGAAGGTAATGCGAGAAATAAGTAACCAATTCTACCTTATCAATAAATAAGCTCACAAGCCTCTCTTTTCCATCTTTGTCCTTCTTAAAGGGGAGAGAGAGCACATTTGCCACTGGTCAAAACACTATCAATCAAAATGCCCATACATAGCATAACAGTTTACATGTAAACACAAGTGCACGTATAGCCACCCAGTATGGGCGCTCCTGATTAAATACTACTGAAAAATCACCTCAATAGCTAGCAGATTGACTCTGCAAGCTTGTGTGAACAGAAGAGTTAATGTATGTATTGCTGAGAAGCACCAAGGAAAAAAACTGTCATATGACAAAATGCTGGCAAACAGTAACCGTTGTACGTCTGTCCTACCTATTCTTAGAGAATCAGTTCCATTCATACTATACATCTTTGAATTCATGAAACTATGATACGGGGTCTAAAATCCTGTCACTTCCAACAGTTAAAAGCCAGACATGGAGTTAAATTACAGCTGAAAAAACCCAAGCATAGCAACTTCTGCTGGTACCAGTGTTTTCTCCCAGTGCATGCACTTGGTTTTCTGAATCAACAATCGACACTTTATCTAAGCAGAAAGCAAAGCTTATTTTTTATGTGCTTCATTCCAGTCCTGTTGCATCTTGTCTTTTTACTCCATGTGTGCCTGCAGTATTACACAGTGCAAAATGTCACTGGGCCATTGACATCAGTTTACAAAGAACAAAGGAGGTGGCATCTCCAAGGGAGTCAAGACAGAAGAATAGAATTGCTCAGGAACAATCCAGCTGAGTATCACTCTAATAACAAAACATTTCAGACACCATATGGCATTGTGTAATCCTGATGGACTGCAACAAAGCCCTTTTGTGAAGTTCAGTGGGTGTCAGACTGGGCCTGTATATCATAAACAATAACACCCAAGAATAACCGTTATTAACTCTCTATTTAGTAGCACAAATTTTCATTTTTTTTTCAGAAACAGGAGATACCTAACTCACAGGCATATTTTCAAGACATACCTGTGGGTAGAAAGTGGCTTTAGTGCTGGATGAGCTACTTGAAGAAGCTCCAGTAACATGGTTTCTGTCATATAAGGGGGCACCACTGCTTCCTCCCATGAGACTCATGGAGCTAATCATGGACTTTCCACAAGAGATACCTGCAGTGAGACAGAGAGGAAAACAAGGTTAGGTAAACCACAACTTCATCTACCAATGCAAAACAGAAAACAACTCCACAGCTTGGCAAACCCATGCAACGCTACTAGTTGTCACTTTGGGAACATTGTTTTATGTAAAAACTTCAGGATTACAAGGAACAACGTATTTTGTAAAGAAAACATCTCACGCCCAGACCACCTGTTGTCTCACTGCAGCACTGAATTCCTCACAATCTGCTCTCACACTGCTGAGAAAGGAATCTCCAGTACAGTTGATCCAAACTTTTCACCCAAACTGTTAACTGAGAAATTTTCCAATTAAACAAACTCAGGCATTTGCAAAAAAAGCTTTATACATTATGGCCAAAGAAAAACAAGCTAGAGACCTCCAAAGTTTTCATTTCCATCAAAAAAAAATTCAATTGCAGGTACATGAACAACAGCAAAAAATAATTATTAAAAAATCACTGCTTAAACTAAAAATCAGCAGAGGCAAAAGGAAGGAAACCTGGATGACAGGAAAAGGGAAAACATTCTTCAATCTGTTTTACTCCAACACACACTTAAATCAGACAATGCATTTTCAGTTTCTTCCTGTCAGACTATTCAGTGCTAATGGAAGAGTTTAGTTTGGGAATTTTTCAGAGATTTTTTTCAGATGCAGGAAATATTTATTACAAGCAGAGCGACTCTATTTGTGATCATCATTCATGACTATCTTTTTTGGAAATGCCATGGTATTAGGAACCTATGTCTTTTCTTTAGCATTGACATCAGTAGTAATATTTTCAGCTGTTGTAACTTGTCACAGCAGTATGGATTAGAAAAAGCTAATAAATACAAATGAGAATTAGAATGACAGCTTAGTTTAGTGCCTACAGAGGTACAGACAAAACCCAGTGATGCTTGCTTTAATTAAAAAAGCTTTAGTGTGAAGTCCAGTTTAAAACACCACTGCAGAGATTTCACCTGCAATGATTTCATCCTCAAATTTTATTTCCTAACACAAAACCCTCTTGATAACCATACAAAAGTAATTTAAGCAGGAACAGCTGACCACAGTCATTAAAGTGCGAGAAAGGCTAAACCAGATTTGTATCTGGCTATCTTCAAAGCCATTGCTAGAAAAAAACAATTAGCACATCTCAAAAACTTGTTTAATACAAAGAAGTGCCACATCTTTTCATTTGTCTTTAAGTTTATCATCTATCTGATTTTCAGCTGACATGAAAAGCAGACTCCAAGCACTCCGAAGTATGGATTTCCTGTATTCTGACCCTGTCTGGCAGGTTTTCAGGTGAACATTTACCCTGAACAACATGAAGAGATATTCTTTCTTCTCAAGGCTTTGTAGTTAAGAATTTGCTATTTCCTCTATGACAGGTCTATTTTACATTTGTAAAATAATTTGAGGTACATCATTTAAGTGTTCACTTTGACGTCTATATGAGGTTTCTGGGTTCTTATCTATTAGCTTAATATCCTGAGCTTTTATGTATAAAGTCCTCCGTCGATCTCAACATCGTAGCTGCATGTGCTTCTCCAAATGGATGCTTTGAGTCCCTTGCGAGGTAGAGAAGCTTTGCTGTTTTACAGATGAAGGACTAACACACAGAGAGAGTAAATACTTTGTCCAAAAGCAAACAGGAAAGCTGTCTCAGAGATGGGCTAAACCAAAGGGGACGTTTTCATTACACTTCAGGAAATGAGCAGCCAGACTAAAAACCCACACCCAGACTGCTTGTGTTCTTCCACATTTGCTGTTGTAACTTTGGGGAAGTGATGTTTATCCCCTTTGCTTTTTTGTATTATAGTAAACTAAGCTGCTTCACTTCTCTCCTCTGCTTCTTTCCACTGTGGAATAACTTACCATCCTGAGCAGACAGGACAAAACTGTGTAAAGGCCTTTGATGGACAGGACAGACACAAGGACATCCGAGTACAAGACACAAAGAACAACTCAACAGAGCTTTCACTAGAACACTGAATGGCACATGCATTCTTAGTTTCCAATATTGCATGTGATTCACTACTCTTTACACTGTTTTGCAGGCCTTAGGTAAGAAGTACTATGGAAAACCCAGGCTTTATTACATACACCAGAATGAACTATTTAAAGAGGATCTTTTCACTGGCAAAATACTGTAGATCTTGTATCAAAAAGATAGATACTTGTGCAGATGCAGTCTAGCAAGAAAATTGCGTTTGAAAATCTGGCAAGATGCCTAATGAAATGCATCTAACAGTTTTTGCATATATGATCCAAATGACAAGGTTATACCAAAACCACTGAGCAGATCAACAACATCTAATTTCTGCTCTTTGAAAACGTCTAGCACTTTTAATAACCCGTAAAACTCCAAATCCAGACAATGTAATGGTACTGATTAGATGCAAGGTCCTTACCATCCTTACCAGTAAAAGTGCCATGTTGAGAACTTCCTGGAGCAATAAAATTAAGAGGGACATGAGGCGTGCCACTGACATATTCATGTGGAAAAGGACTATTGGGCCCAGCGTAGCGCTGACACACCACTCGCTGGCAAACAAAGTACATTCCTCCCATGACAAAAAGTGACAGTATTATACCAATGACAGGACCAATGGCACTACTGTGTGGCTGTGACTCATCTGAGGCTGGCTTTGTTTCTTCTGGAAAGAGAGGAGAAAAAAATAGAGGAGGTCATTAAACATGGGGCAATATATATGTTGCTGTTCTGGACCTCATGTAGCAAATCAGTCAGCTCACAGTCATTCACACAGTGTCTCTGAAAGTATCTGCATCAAACTCAGCCATCTATAACTCCATATATTCTGATTCAATGTACAAGACTTGATGCCTCCTCTTCCCCTCCGTGTACCTAAAGCAGTATTAGCAAGGTACTCTCCTTTCTGTCTAGCAATTCATCTCATAACAGGATTACTTTATCATCTTGATATAAAAACAGCCTAGAAAGTTTCCTTTTCTTCCCCCCACAAAGTCTACGGGTTAGGGATATAGGACACTTAAAAACATGAAGACCTTAATCAGAGAGGAATCTGCTCTCTCAAAAGTCATTTGGGCTAGCAATAACATTAAAGAATTAAAAGATTTTATCAGCAGGGAAGCTACCATAGGTATTAAGCAGTGGATGTCTTCCTAGCCAATATAGGCTCTAGAACAGAATACTTTTCCTTCTTAAAATATGACCTGCTTTCTAGAAAAACCTAACAAATTGGAAGGAAAACACAGTCCAGAATATCTTAAATACTTTCTACTTCTTATTTCTTCTTCCCCTATATAGCCCAATGTTAAATAATAAAAAGTGCTGCAGTACTTGAGATGAGCTACATATCACATCTCCCCGATTATGGGTAACACATTCAAAATTTTTGCCAAATAAACCTGACACCTCTATGTTTTTCGCATATGTGACATTCTTCAGTGAAAATTATTTTTCCATGTGATTAACACAACATTTACAATTTTATTTTTTTACATACACAAATACATATATTCATAAATTGAAAATATCAAAATAATCTTGGCTAAAGCCTATCAATTTTACATGTTCAGATCAAACTATATACCCCTTTCCCCCTTAATGAAGTTGTAAGAAGTAAAATGGCCTTTACTTCATGAAATTTTTATCCAGTGGTTCTGGTTTCATTCCCTTCAATGGAAGCGAATGAAAAACAACTAACATTTGAGAAGGAAGATAAAGGAAATACAAAGATCTAGCAATAAACTCTTGACATCTTAGCATCAAGAGTTCTTTTCAGTCTTAAAGTCTTTATCTACTTTTCACACTTATTAGTGCACGACAGCTTTTATGTCAGCTAAGCCTCTAACTTTCAAATAGTCAGATTAGTTCAGATATGATACCAGAAAAAAGCAAAGCCAAAATTAAAAGATGTTCCCGAATTAGCTAATTTAAACCACACAATTCTCATTTTGGTTAAACCTAGCTTCTTTTGAATGCAAGATCCTTATCTAGAAAGTAGCAATCATTTTTATTCCCTACTTGAGTTCTTTCCCTCAGTCAAGCAAGAAACCACAGAATGCTCTGTCCCACAAAGAGACTCCAGAGGAGACAGTCTTAGGTCTACATAAAGACACACTGAAATCAGTGAAGTCCTAATTGCAGGACTGGACCGAAACTGCAAACAGGAAACAGCTGCATTAACTTGGCAGCACAAAAGTTTGCCAAGTGCATAAAGAAAATAAACAAAAAAAAAAAGGAAGAAGTGGTTTTACATTATCCAGGGAATTGGGCGAGAGCAGAGAGATAAATGGAAGATGTGGGAGAAGCATGACAAGCATGTTCAGTCTGAAATTTCCAACAGGAGAGCTAAACAGTTTTTGTCACCACTCTTTTAGCCTTTTCTTCCATTCACCACTTGGACTCCATTCACTGCTCTTGCTCATGAAATACACTTGCTCCCACCGTGAGGATGGAAGGAAGAAACAAGGTTACTCTGGCCAGACCTGGTGACCCCTCCTCTCACCCCAGCAGTGGCACAGCTTCTGACAACTGGTGCTTCAAAACCTGACAAGACTCTAAGATATTAAAACCTTGCAATTAGCCGAGGTCCTATAGGCAACAGTACTAAGCAAAGTGCAGCATTTCTCTACACAAACCCAACACAAGGTATTTGTTCAGAATGAATTACCAACAGATCGGCACATCTATTTGCTTTTGTTCTAAAATGCTATGTTCCAACTATTTTGCTAAACCACTCATGGACTACTAAATGCTCCCTTTATCTGTCCTGTTACCTGAAAACCTAATGCACTAGTCACCCTGACAGAGCAAAAAGAGGGAAATTGCAAGCAGAGTACAAGTAAGTGAATTTTACTGTCCACTTCGGACTGCAAAGTAACAGAACCCACTAAGGACTAAATACAGCAACTGCCATCAGTATGCCTGTAACTTGCATATACCTACTGCCAAGAGAATTTAAAGTAACATTTTGCCCAGAAAAATCAAGGTGTCTCCTTGTATTCTTTTCCTACCTGCACTTTAAGAGACCAGCTTGTGGTCTCTTGTGGAACTTGCTCGTTGCATTTTAGTTCCTCCACATAATTAGCCTCCAGCTTGACCCTGTAATTGCAGTGGATAGGGCTGTGTGTTTTCAAAAGCCACCCCAAGCTTAGCAGCAGCTCTGCAAGTTCCAAGGTCCTGAGCATAGCAGAATCAGGTCCCCCTAGGTATAGGTCTGAAGGCCCATCTAAACAAGGCAGCGTTGTAGCCCAAACAGCACTTTAGAACTAGCTTGAATTTAGCATTGGGATTTCAGTTCATCTTCACTACTGCTGCTCCTGCATTACCTGGAATAATAGCATTACAAACTTGCTACAACATGCTGCAAGCCCACACTCTTTTGCTGCACAGACCAATGGAAAGGCATGACTATATTTAGCAGACAAATACAACTGTGAGAGTATTTGGCCAAGATTCACTGGGCTTCCCTGAAAGAATATTACTATGCAAAGACTGGGGCTCTGCATAGGGATGTAGGACATTACACCTGAACACAGCACTTGAATCTCAAGGAAAGACATCTCACCACACATAAGCTCATCGGAACCGTCAATGCAATCTGGAAAGGAGTCACACTGTTGCTTCAGGAGGATGCACTGGCCGCTTGCACATCGGAACTGATTGGGTAGACAAACTGCTGCACAGAAAGAAAGAAAAGATTAAGTACTACTTGCATGGGAGTGTTTGAGCACCTTAAGAAAACCAAAAGAAGTGAGACATGAAGCCACCGTGCATTTTATATTATGACCAGGTAGGCACCAGAACACCTGCTTTGCTGCTGTGGGTGAAATGCAAGTCTGCATTTCTCTGAGTCTTCCTTGTTATACATCCTACCCAGTGGGGCTAAAATAAAATTCCAATCCCAGGAACTCCCTGTCCTTTGTCAGATCAGTCCTATTGGGGCAAAACTGGGATCAAATCGGCAAGAATCTTTTACAATAACTAAAAAAGTGTAGCTGATCACCCGACATGTTAAGAAAATGTAGTAACTCGGCATATTATAAAACTTTATATAGTCTATACTACCTTATGTAGCCCTGTATAATATAACCTTGCAAATAACTGCTAAATTTCTTATCTATATTCAGAAGCCTCTGTTTCAGGAAAAAGGACTTGTTAATTAACTTTGGAATCTCCATCAAGTCAAAGCATATTAAATTATCAGTAAAGAAACTGTCTTATGAGGGTAGTAACCCTCAATCCTGGAAGGTTCACAGTATAGGTTATTCAATGCAAAAAGAAGAAAGGTTCTTTTCTTCTGGGGGAGAAGATCCACATTCATGTTTTGGATCACAGCAGTGGTGGTGTTGTGAAGTGGACCTTCTGAATAGCCATACTTACTTTGCTGTGGTCCAGTTTGCAGAGCAGTTCTCGTGTAAGAGAACTAAATTATCTATGGAGAAAAAAACTTAGCTAGAGGCTCCAAATGCATCAGATCCTGATTTGGACTGTTATGCCCCCAGTAAGTTGGATGCAGCTCCACAAGGTCCTACAGTGCATACAAAACACAAACATATTGATAGAAGGCTCTAAAAGCATCTAGAGCTCCCACCACACCACTTAGGTTCTTGCACTATGAGAAGGGCCAAGTTCTGTGTGCACCTTCCTATTTGCCAATGACTACCAGCCCTCTAGTTATTCTTGCAACTGTCTACTGCTTCTTTGTCTTCAAGGCTTCTGTCTTAATATCCTTTCCCTTCTTAGGTGCCGTATCTTCTGTTGCTGTCCTGACTTGTTGGACTCCTTGTTTCTTGTTGATGCAGCAATGGACAACTTGGAGCATTGAACCTGTGTTGTACAGGAGATGAAGTTTCTTCAGTGGCATGGTAATCTAGTTGCAATATCAAGACTGTTAACCTTGTGACTTCCACGGGTATGAGAGGACCAGCTAGCAGTGCCACAATAAATTCAAGGAGATGAAAGCTACAATCTTGATTGAAGATGTGGGACAAGAACCATGAACATATCCAGGGACATTTCTTTGGCCACTTCCAGTCATAGTCTGCAACCCCTGTGCCAATGCTTCAGATTCAACTCTCCAAAAGCATGCCTTGGGAAACCAGAAGACAGGAGAAACAGCTTCTGATAGAATCAAAGCATTGAACTCAGACCTACGGAAAGGCAGTGATTACCACTGCTCTGACCAGACGACAATTCCTCTGATGCATGAGGTATAGTAGAAAAGTTCTGTTAAGCCCAGTTAGCCTCACCACTTTAATAAACCTCATACAAAGAACAAGAATGTACTATATGCCACCTTCTCTTCCCCAAACACAGTGTGTTATAGGCTGACACATGCTAAGGGATAAGAAAGGCCTATTTGTTTTATTTTTCTTAGGAACCCACTCAGGCCTTGGCCTGTAAAGATTCCTGAGGGCTACAGAGGCCACGTTTGCCACATCTCCCTCAGTCTAACCCTGGACACTGAGTATGTTCATAGCCCTTCTAGGGAAGTGTCAGCATCCTGGACAAAAGTCTAGTCTTGGGTGGCCCAAGTGCTTGCAGAGGACTAGGCTTACAACCATTGAGCATTCAACCGCTGAAGAAATGTGTCTTCAACTATTCTAGAATAGACAGGAAGGCTCATCTGTGCCCTCAAAGGGGTTGTGCAGGGCAAGGCAGGTGCCTACAGTTCATACGATGCCAGGAACATTGTCACTGAGCTAAGCATTGCTTAGCAGTGCCCACCATTTCACAGGGAGATGACCAAATGCATGTTCCACTTCGACTCTGTGGAATGGTAATGGCACCATTACATTGCATATGGACTGCATGGTGGACAAAGCAGAACCTTTTGAAGAAGCAGTACCAGTAGTAAGTACCACCTCCCACAAGAAAGACAGGAACTTGGACATGGCTGATGCTCTTCTTGTTTGCAAAGAAGGTACTGATGTTCTGGTGTCCAGGCTCAGAGTTCCAGAAGACATTGCAAATCCACAAAATTGCTCATTGAAATGTCCACAAAAATCTACCCTGCTGGTTCAGTGGCAATGGTTAGCCACTGAGAGGGTAGAGCCAAGGGTCCTGAGCCTTCACAGGCAAGAGCCACACTACTGAATAAGCTCCTGAAATTTTGTACAGCAATGAGAAGCCATGGTGCCAGCTCATAGTCAAGTGTCTGTTTCAGCTATGCCTTGACACTAGACACAGACTATGCAAGTTTTCCCATCACCCAAGGGATGATGCAAATGCACCCATCCATGCTTGTCTCTTGGACCCAGATCCTGTGGCTGATTGCATACAAAGCAGCTGCAGCAGCAAGAGTTCCTTGGATGTCATTCCACAGATTTTTCACAGAAAGATACATCCAGGATTATAAGCATCAGCTTGCTAAGAGTGAACTGTCAGAACAGCCAGTTCAGCCACAGGATTAATCCATCTCTTCCCCCCTGTAGCACCTTGCAGTAACCACTGTCCGAAGGTGAAGTGGACACCGTGGAAACAGTGCAAGCCAAAATGGTAATTATGCAGGAAAAAAAAGCATGTGGTAAGTTCTGCCAGTTTCTTTCCTGTTTTCATTCTGAATATGGATTAAAGATACTCTCCCCAACATCCCCCACATCTATAGTTACATGGTCAACAATTTATGTAGCTACAGAGAAGTTTCGTTTGAGCAAGAAAGAGGGGAGAAAACCAGAATCAGTGGATAGCTTAGTTAGGCTTATGGTTCAGGCTGTTTTTCCCCATTTGAAACTAAAAATCATGTAAGTATAGCAAGAACAATGTTATGGGTTTGTGTGGCGCGGTTTTCCTTGGTGGCAGGGGAGGGGGGCTGCAGAGGCGGCCCCTTTAAGAAGTTGATGGAAGAATTCGCTGCCCCAAAATGTCGGACCCACGCGCCAAAATGTCGGACCCGCCTCTAGGCGGGGAGTGACGGTGGGAGCGCCTCTGGGAAACATATTTAAGAAGGGGAACCGGTAGTGTGGGGGTTGGGAAACCTGAGAGGAACGTCGCTGCCGACACTGGAATCATGGAAGTGGAGGGGGAGGAGGAGGCACCTGAGGAGGCTGATGGCCCTGCAGCCCATGGGGGTGAACGGTGGAGCGGAAGCTCCCGAAGGTGGCCGTAACCCCATGGTAAAAACCGCGCTGAAGCAGTGTGAGACGGGAGAGCAGCCCGCGGAAAGGACCCGCGCCAGGGAAGTTCGGGAAGAACTGAAGCCCGCGGAAAGGATCCGCACCAGGGAAGTTTGTGAGGAACTGCAGCCCGCGGAAAGGAACCACGTTGGAGCAGGGAACGAGAGAGGAATCTTCCCCCTGAGGAAAGAAGCGGCAACGACGATGTGTGGCGAGCTGACTCAACCCCCATCCCCGATTCCCCTGCGCCGCCGGGGGGAGGAGGTAGAAAGCATCGGTAGTGAACTGAGCCGGGAAGGCGGGAGGGGTGGGGGGAGGTTGTTCTGATGTTTGGTTTCCCTTCCTAATACCCTTGTGTTTTGTTTTCTGTTTTGATTTGTAGTAAATTAAATTGATTTTGTTTCTTCCCCAAGTTGAGCCTGTCTTTTGCCCGTGACCATAAGTGGGGAGTGATCCCTCCCAGTCCTTGTCTCGACCCACGCGCCTGCCTTTGTATTTTCTCCTCATCCCAACGTAGCCAGGCGAGGGGGTGGGGGGTGAGTGAGCGGCTTCGTGGTGCTTTGTTACCGGCTGAGCTGACCTGAAACCACGACAAACAGTTAGAATCCAAAATGGAGGCTTATGTTAGAACCATGAGTTCAGGAAAACTAATCTTACTATCACAGTCCACTTCATCAGATTTATCTTGGCAGTCAATTTCTCCATTACACCGCAAGTGTGCATCGATACACTGTCCTTTCTCACACTGGAACTGGGATGCAGAGCATATGGGACAACTATCTTCATCACTCTGGTCATCACACTCTGGAAATCCATCACACCGCCATGCCATTGGGATACAGTCAATCTCTCCAGTTGCACAGGTAAACTGGTCTGGGGAACAAGTTGGAGGTTCTGGAGAAAGAGAAAACAAATCACATTTGTATATTCAATTTTATCCCTTACAACAGAGTAAAAATGTGACAGACTTTTTCAAGAAAAACACACATCTGGACTGAAGTTCTTCTGTGACAATATTAAGATTCCAGCAAAGAGGAAAACATGATTTTGCACAGGGAATGAAATTTTGCCAACTTCATAACAAAAACTGGATGCATGCTGATTGAAGAAGCTTACTCTACCAGATGAGCACTGAACTAAGGACAGGAACTACCAATACTTTGGCTCTAACAGCCACCTTTTGGAAGACACTGTTGTACACATAAATTCAAATGAATACTCAATTTCTGATTGCAAACCACATTCTACACAATTCTAATACCTGCAATTATAATTTAATTTGAATTATATGGAATAACCTGGAACAATTCTTCATTAAAAAACCTGGCACATTGGGTTAATTGGCAATGAGTACACCTAAAACATGTAACATCGGCTTCTACAATATCTGTTTCTCTATTTTTCCAGTGGTTTCTCCACAAACAAATTTCCGAGTCAGATATGAATTGAAAAATGTGAATGGAGAAAAAATATCTGTAAAGGCCTGTTCAACATTAAGCTAAGTCCTCTTGCTGGAAAGTCTCTGGGCTGCAGGTCAATGGAGGTTCAGGGAGTAGTCTGAGAAGCACTGTAGGCCTGCCCTGATCTTATATTCTTTCACTACAGTCAGAGATAGAACACTGGACCTTGTGTGCACAGCCATTTTTATACTTCTTGGACCCAAGAATGCCGGGACTTCCTTCAAATTTGACTTTTCATGGACTCCAAGATCCTGGCATCAAGCCATTCCACACTATTGCTCAAGTTGCAGTTACACAGATAGCATTAAGCAGCAGCTACAACCTCATGTAGAGATGCAACAGTTAAGCTGTAATAAGGCATTCATAGTTGCTTTCTTCAGAATGTCAAAAGACAAAGACAAACCAGATCAAGAATCTATTGCAAAAAATGCTCCTAATTCTTAAATACAGCAAATTAGCACACACTTTTTCACCATTAGTACCAATGAAAGAAACAGTCAATGTATAAGTCCCTTCAGGTGTTATCAGTAGCAGTTACTTATGTTCAAAAGGAGGGGGCCATCTCAAAACACTGCTGCAGCAAACATACATTTCCACTTTCAAAAGTTGCTGGGACAAATCGCTGTGATGTAATTAAATCAATTAACAGGGGTAGTCACTAGTCCCCACAGCTGCTGTTGCCAGCTAATGCTTTAAGTAGATGCTTTACCACTTGGATTAACAGAGAACCACATCATACCCTATGACAACAATATTGAGCAAGCTGGAGGTGTGCTCTGACACTGGATGGTAACACCCCTCTGGAAACCCAATGAGCTTTTATTAACATTCAGGCTCAGGAATGGACTTCGCAAAGAACCCGGTATAAGTAAAGCTTCTCAGTTGTAACCAATAACAAGACTTTTGTATGAGTAGGAGATGTTACAGATCCTAGAGCTACGCAATTACATGCAAACCATTTTTAAAGTGCTGCTGTCCTTCCTTCACTAGGAAGAAATGTTCGAGAACGAGACTCAAGTATAGTCAAGAGCTTGGAAAACAAAATGCAAATAAAAATCCAAATTAATTCAATTTTTGGAAATGTTATGATTTTTAAATTTCTGACTTATGATTATTTGGTGTAGCAATGTGAGAATTAAAAATGTAGCCAGTGACCTGACAGCTGTAGGTAAGATAAAGATGCCAGATACACACATTAAGGTAATTCTTGAATTAAATTTTTATATTAGTGTGCTGTTTAGATAATTCAACAGATAGCTTACTACTTCTGCATTTAGAGCCACGTTTAATGTTGCATTATGGTTGCACTCGGCAGGCACAAGCTTGCATTTAAAAGCTCGTCAAGAGCATTCATAAGGGTACATGGACAAATGTTCTCCAGCCAAAATACCTATTAATCTATTTTGAAATACTGGCTATTGGCTGCTACTATGGCAGACAAGATAGCTTAAAAAGCTGTTGCAGTCTTAGTGAAGGATTAGAATTAAAAAAAAGAGACACTGAAATGGAAGCCCCTTAATTTTTAGATTTATAGCTGCAGGTAACAAAGGAGTGGGACATAACAATCTCACGTTGGCCATGTTGTGCAACAACAGTACAGCAAGAAGTATAAGTAGACTGATTTTCCCCACGCCCTGCAGATGTAACCACCGCTATTCTAAAACCACATAGCATGTTGTGGTCATGGGAAAGACGACAGTTTATAATGGAAATTACTGTCCCATGAGAAGTCAGAGTTCAGCCAGAAAATGAAACCCACAGCAAAATGAATACATAAAAAGAAGTCAAGAGGACCAACAGAGAACAAGGATTTAAGATATGAAGCCTCCCAAAAAGAAACAATGTTTTTTTGTTTTGTTTTTAATCCCCTCTGGGAGTTTAATGTAACAATTTTCAAAAATCCTGGGAAAGGAGAATCCTGGGATTGTGAAAGGGAAGTCTAAAGAAAACGTCTACCATGTGGAAAGAGGAGAGCTACCTTAATTAGAAAGGACTGCAATGGAGCTTTTGGCCTACATTTCATAACTAGACAGTACAGTGTTTAATGTTATGAGTCTAAATTCATTTGAAAGACTGGAGTATCACACTGTGGGAATCATATGCACAATTTCTGCTAGGTCACCACAGGTTGATGCAACATCATCTTATAAGCATTTGTTTAAAGCACAAACCTGTCACATCATACATTTATAAAAATCTCAGTAGAAGATGCAAGTATTTTAAGGTCAAACAAGAATATTCTGCTCAAAATGAAAAGTCACATAGGTCCCAAAACTGAAGAGAAAACAGCTGGTAGAAGAATCGCAGGTCAATATAACATGATACAACACACCATGTGTAGGAAAACACTTTGTGTAAATCCACATTTTGGATTGGAAGGCAACCTCAACCCCCATCTTTTTTTGATGTAAACTGCTTAGCAGTACTATTAAATGTAACATACCTCCACATGTTAAGAGATTCTGTAGAAGCACAAGGTGCTCGGGACATGAACATCTTGGAGTCCCATCCCCTTTGGCAATGCAGATATGCGAACACCCACCATTGTCACGGGAGCATGGATGCACAGCTGGAGAAACACACAGAAAGGAATATTAGACAGCATAAAAGAAATCATAACTACTCCTAGCAAGTGCAAACTCACAAAACTACCCACAAACCACTTCTGTTTGAGTAAACAAGATTTCACTATGAATTAATAGGAAGATAAATGCAGGATTTTTCAATTCAGTGCTCAAAAGCTGATTTACTACTTCATGACGACTCCCAGTCACAGCGATATGGAGGCCTTTAAAGGACTTCTAAAAAGAATTTGGGAGCTCAGGTGAAGAGGAATGAGAAGGCAGATTTGAGAAGGTCGCATTTACAGTATACCTAGACATCCCACCTGCATTTCTTAACATATGTCACTTCAGAATACCAGCACCCAAAATCCTCAGGAATTCTCCTTTAATCTTACAGAGCTAGTATCTAGCCTCTCCACTTCCCTGTTACTCACAAAACTGCAATATAAGCACACAGAGTTGATTTTTTTAAAGATAGGAAGCTACATGGTTGTGTTCCCAAATCAGTTACCCAGAAGCACTGAGTACCTAAGTGCTCATGATAAAATCGCTCTAAATGAACATTAGGTGGATAAGAAACAGGCACAGAGAAGTGAGGTCACTGTCTGAGGACCCCAGCCCAACAGAGTCAGAAGAGACTTGGTCTCCTGCCCGCTTATTCCAGCTGACAGCTGAGCATCTGCTGGAGTGATCTGTGGGGCTATAGCCTGGGTTACTTGTGATGCTGTTGATCAATGCATTCTTTACTACTAGTAAGGACCAAGAATTTCCACAGGGAAGAAATGGTATCGGTATCATAATTTCTGTGCCAAAGTTGTTTTCCATCTGTCCAGGCTTCTCAGTGACCTGCTTTCACCTTTAACAAATTCATTAATTTAATACAGTGTTGGAGACACTACTGTTTGAGGCATGGGTTAGTAGCAGAAAAAGTGCATGCATGTATACCTGTGTGGGCATGCACACATGTGCATACGTGTTTCTACTCGCCTGTTGTAACAGAAGTCACCTATGTAGTACAGTTTTCAGCTGCAAAAGGTGATTCCTTTAAGTGTGACTTAGAACAGTACTCTTACCATAAAAAATAAACATTTTTTAAAAACCCATGGGATATAATCTTTTTTTTAACAGTTCTAAGAATTAAACAATTCTTTTTTGCATCATTCAGTATTATGTTTGAAATATACTAAAAATACGAGAAATGGCACAGAAGAAAAACTGGGTATTGTGAAAGAAAAAACCATCTAGATGAGGATTAGCACATTGAATCTACTACAGTTTAAATACTTATGCTCCCTTATTTGTAACAGTTTACCCACATGGGCAAGTCTGAAAATACTTTCAGCTATTATAGAAATCAATGTAAGTGGCACAGAGGGTTGCAAAATGGCGTAATTTCTTCTGAAAATTAAAGCATTATACAGCAATGTACCCTCCCTATAAAAGACACCTCATCACAGGCAACAATGTTTAAAGAGGCCACTGTGATTAGCTCTCTGTTTCCCACATCTTGTTTGTGCTCTTATATTCTCTTTTAGATTCCTGTCAAGCAGGAGGAGCTGTAGGTTGTCACTTTGAGAAGTGACTACTTTAAAAGGTTTCTGCACTCTCCCTAAGACCACAGGAACTTGGACTCCCAGTCCAGAAAAAGAAGGTCCTGCATGCATGAGCCCTTTCAGAAGGGAGCACCTAAAATGGCTTCACCTCTGATGGGAGATAATTTCCACATCCACAATAATTCATTGAAGGAGCTTCCTGCCCATTCTCCCTCCCTCACTGGAGGCTTTTACATCATCGGTGTGCTGAGTCAAACTGGTCATGCTTTACACAGGGGTCTGAAACCGCTGGAGAAAAGGCAAGTACAATCCTTTTCTTTGCTTTTAAAGGTTTTTGCAAGTCTTATTACTTGGCTGTACTTAAAAAATTAACAACCACAATTTTAAGTAGCTTTTAGAGAGAATTCAGTATCACGTGAGTGTTTACAAAGCAGGTAAATAAGTGCCATGAAATCACATATTCTGGCTGTGCAGAAATACTCCTCTGAACAAGAACGAGGAACTTATTTCTCCTCCTCTTCTAGAATCCTGACTGGCCAAGTTGAAAGCACTCCATGGTTAACTTGAAGCCCACTGGGCAATGTTATTACAATATTCAGCTGGATGAGGACTTTGAGAGACAGTGACCAAGAGTGATAGACATCACATATTAAAATAAACTCACAAAATTCTTCCATATCAAGCTCTTCCACAGCATGGATGCCTGTTAGGTGAGCAATTCGGCCCTGAATTCTAGTCCTTTTGTACCCATTCATTTTCTCCACTCTTTCAATCATCTGCTGCTGACGATCAATCCAATACAAGTGATTCCCCAGCACAGTGAGTCCCATCGGCTGAAGGATGTTGGAGTCCTCCAGGGTCACACGGTTAGCACCTGAAATCAACAAAGACTAGTTTTATTTACACCTGTTGACTTTAAACTCATTTCTTAAAAAAACACACAACCAAAACCAAGCCAAACCCTGAAAATAGTTAGCTATACAGTCATTGGCTTCATTTGTCCATGCAGACCAAGGGTCTGCTTCTTCAGCCTCATCTCAGGTAAATGCAACCAGTTGCCATGTCATGAGGGCAGGCAGACACAATATGAAACACTGCTCATCCTTGCATACACTGGCTGGTCAGCCAGCCAGGATCAGCCTTCTGTTGCCATGCTCTGTTACGTGTAACTGTGTGCAGTCCCTAAAGCCTGTGTCACTGATACAGACTCAGCTCCTGGGCCAATATTTTTACAATACATTCACATACTGAGCAGTATACTTTGTTGGAATCTACAACCAAGAGTGAAATACAACCAATTAGCTTCACTGCCATTACTCAAATAAAACACATTCATCGTGAAAAGCAAGAGGCAAGTACACAAACCCTGTCATATGCTATATCACAACCAGAGAGATATGAGCATGAAAGAAAAGCTCTATTCTAACAGCCACACGTCTTTCTTCACCTTCTCTTTTTTCTTTGGTAAGCAACCAGAAAACCCAAACTCTGAGTAGCTAAGTATGCTCTTAAACAGGAACACTATGAAATGCTTAGGTTTTCTGCTCTACAGAAATGTGTAAAAACCTGCTCTCAGCCAATAGGTAAAAATCAGGTTAAGTAAAAATGCACTTATGACTGCTTTTAACTTTAATTGCTTGCAGTCTTCTACTGTGTGCTGCCCTACTTAGTGGCATTTAATTGTTGCTTTTGTTATGCTTGTTTAGGGTGAACAAGATATTCCAAATTATTCTGTTAATTCACAGAAACCATTTTCAGGCTGCATATGCCTATGTATACTGATTATATTTTATTTTAAAATTGAGGAATCAAAACAAAATTGCAACGTTGTGCTGCTTCTGCTCTCGTATTTCATTTTGGAACAAAGACCTTATGTCTGCTTGCATTTAAAAAATAAAAGTTTTGAGTATCTACACAAAATGAGATTATAAAATCTGGATACATAATAAAAATGCTATGAGCCCTGTATTCAACTAATTTGCTGCATAAATTATGTAGAGCTCAGCCAAGCATAAGAACGTAACATTTATTTCAATTACAGATTCTATTAGTTTTGCACATAAAATTACCACCTGCAATGACTTTTGCTTGGCTGTTGTGACATACAGCATGCATTCAAATCAAATTTAGTTGTAGAGAGATCAGAAATTCTTGGACTTGCAATTGGGGTTTTAGTTCTTTAGCCCTGAATTTCTTTTGTTCAAACCAACAAAGAAGACATCTTTTTTTCATTCTGTTTTCAGAAGAAACATGCATGAACTGTATGTGACAGTAGTCCTGGTTGTAATCTGATGTGTCTGTTATTGTACATACTTCCAAGGTACCACTGGATTTTACTCTTTTAAAAAGTAAAGGAACAGAATAGATGCACCTGCACTAATTTCAATAAATGGGCACTAAACCTGACCCTTAGTACTACTCTCTAGCAGTGCAGTTCTTGAAATGTTCTTTGTCTTCTCCTAAACGGGTCTTAAAATTTAGAAATACTAGGAGACATTTTGACAGAAGGTGGTTCTCGGTGAACAAAGCACAGGGCGCTTTGTTCATTTGCCTTGCAACCTGCGAAGCACCCTTACCTTCTATGAACTTTGATGTCATTAGATTTTTTCAGCTGCATTCAAGATACCATGCCTTCATGATTTTTTAAGTGCTAAATTGCTCATCCATTTAGAAATAAAAGGCAAGCTGGTTTCCTGAAGGCATCCTGAAATCATGAATACATGAGGTGTCAGGTAACACTTGCAAGCTAGCAGTCCTGCTAGAATCTTACCTTGTTTGAACAGCCTCCGAAATCCAGGCCTAAACCAGGCTACATTTAATGGTTTTTGGGGGTGTACATCAAGCATCATCTTTTTTTCTCCCTCACCTACAAAAAGCTCAACATTGGTGATTTGGGAAGCTGCTGGAGATAGCACTGGATAAGGTGATTAATCTATACTATAATTATGTTGGATCTGATCGTGAGTAAATGACAGTCCAAATTATTAATGAATAATTTTAAAAGGTGAGGCAAAGGGCACCTATAGCACTGGATGACACCATTAAATTGTTGTTTAGAAGAATGATCAAAATTAAAAACTTGATCGGAATAAATAAAAGGATATTTTCAACAGATATAGTTAGAAAAAAGAAAACATGTTCCAATTAAAGAACTGTTAAATTTCCACAGTAATTAAATACTTTGATTCCCAGAATGAAACAGATGCGTAGTCTTTTCAAGATGGAAATCAATAGTTAAATGTAAAGAACATTAAGCTCGAAGGACACACAATTCCTCTATTTAAGGTCTAATTGAAAACAAAGTGTGTTTTCACCACGGCAGTTCTATAGCTTTTCCAGTCACTTCAACAACAATATAAAAGACTACTTTTTAATTGACTGGTGTGGCAGACAACTTATTTGCAAATTGTTTATGAGTGTCTAAAAAGCATCAACAAGTCCAACTGAAAAATTCAAGAACCTTGAAAAATGTTAGACAGGTTTATAGTTCTTTCATCGTTCTCTGAAAGGTAAGCACTGGACATCTGAGGTTATTCCATGACTTAGTAGGATGCTGTTAATCAGGGTGTAGTGCAAGCTTCAGAAACCTCCATAACCACCTGATCTTCCCAAGCCTACGAGGGAATAAGGTCATCTAGGCCAGTCTAATTGGCATGAAGGATGCTATACACAATTTTGGTCCAATTTATTCAGCAGCCTCAGTTCACGCTAAAATCCTTTTGCTAATATATGCCCATTTTGAAGTGTTTTGCTCAGAAAATACTTTTTAGAGGAACTAATTCAAGCCAACATAACTTTGGCTGTCAAATTTCTTCTGAAGTTGTGATGCAAGACTTCCAAATATTTTAAAATAAAAATATGCTGTTAACTCATTTCAAAAATCAACAGCTCAGTGAATCAAATTACAGTGAGCTCAGGTGGATGAAATACAACCATAGTTTTCTAGCTACATGATACATATCCTCTAGTTAATAAATATTGTTCTATTTTAATACTGTAGCTTTCCCCTGCTTTTATCTTACCTATAGGGTTTGATTCTTTAGCTGTGACCCCATCAAATAAATGTGCACTAAAAGCTTTGGTTCAGTACTAACCAGAGAAAGCTTAGTTCTCCCTGTAAAAACATCCAAAGAATTGGATTAAAATATATATCCAATATGCAAACATATGCTTACATGCAGTTTTAATGTAACGAAAAGGAAGAATGCGTACAAAGGAAGCTGCAGTCACCGGATACAACTACCAGCATGTGATGGCATAGCTGCTGATTTGTTCATACATGAGTTTACCTAAATCCTATTGTGAGGTCTTATTCATGCACGACTTGGATCTAAAACAGTAATCAACACACTCTGCTGCATTTTGTGCTGTACTATGCAAGGACAGTCCATCTCCCAACCTGTGACATGACAAGGAAGAAGCACATGCCCCCTGCCCACCCCCATCTGCTAGCTGTGACTCAGCCTTACATGCATGCTAAATCAAAGGGGAATAAAGGATGCTTATGTATATAAAAGTAGAAGACTTAGGCATAGCTAGGTCCACTGTATGCTACAGCTTCATTAAGTAATACAGCTTCCTATTACATGAGGGCCACCTTTTTACCAGCAGCAGCACTAGTTATTGATCCTGTCTTCCCTTCTCAATTCATTAACTTCTCCCTGGCACATTCCCCCTCTCCCAAACCATATGATTTTTACATAATCTTCTTTGGTGCCTCTTTCTCTCTTGCGTTCATGGGTACCATTTCAGCCACGATACCTGCATGATATGAAGCTTTTCCATCTTGTCATTTTACTTTTGGATTTCCTCCTACAGCACTTCTCCTTTCATCACTAGACAAAACCCTCTCAGTATCTCTGATGCATTTTGTGTTATGTGTCCCACTCTGTTGATCTTTTCTTCTCAAACACGGGTTGTTTCATAGGTCAAATCTTGTCTCCCTCCTATCTTCTTTTGTCCTACAAATTTCTGTAGGTTCCCTGACACCTATCCTCAATTGGACATCTTGTGTCTACACAGGGAGTTTGACAATACACCCTTCCCAGCTTGGTAACTGATGAAAGACGTGGGCTGCTTTACCTTCCCAGCTCCAGCTTCATGTTTTTATCCCCTCTCTGGCAGAAGAGACCAGAGCTTGACCTTGAGTCAGTTTTAGGTGCTCAAAAGTGAACTGTCCTATAATTTTCTCCTGTTTTAGTTCATTGCCTCACTACAACACAAGGGAAGGATGTGACTACTGGCAAGAAGACCTGAGCCACCAAAAATCGAAGAATCAGCCTTTTATGGTAGGTGCCAATCACTAGAACAGCCCAGTTTCTACTCCCTCACACTAGTTCACTTCTCTCTGCACTTCCTTTAGGAGTTTAATTTCTTGATACACAAATGATGATAGAATGAATCATGAGTCAGAAAGTAGGGCCATTGGATTCTCTGTGCTATACTGCTCACGATATGAGTGAGCCCATTGTGAGAGACTGAACTGGCCTCTGGAGCCATTTGTCTCAAAGATTATTAAGCAAGATACGCCTCTGGCTGATAAGGCCACTGACCATCCAGGAGAGGAGATCTGAACTGTCATCTGGAGCCCTTTGTCTCAAAGTTTGTTTGTTGTGAGAGACTGAACTGTGAACTGTTTCCATTTGTCTCTGAAATGGCTTGTCAGACAGGGTGCTTCTCTGGCTGATAAGGCCATTGAGGCATCCAGGGGAGGAGACAGGGCTGGAGCCAGCGAAGCATGCAGGAATGGGGAGACTACCATTATCTGGAGTCTTTGAGATAACTACTGTTTTCCTGGTGTTGATCACGCGAAGGTTGCCTGATAGACAAAACCTGCAGTGCATGAACAGTACGTATGTGCATGTATCGGACTATGCCCTATAAAAACCATGCAGAAAAGCCGTGGAGACGCACTCCCTATCACCAAAGAATTGAAGACTGACGACCAACAAGACGCCGCTGGATCCATGGTGGTGACTATC
>VYZV01034396.1:7998-22685 GCA_013401275.1 Pandion haliaetus | reverse complement strand
ACAAAAAGAAATTAGTAAGAAAAATCAGCCTGCGTTACATTTTTAAAAATAAATTTCTGTTGTCAAAAAAGATATAGCAATTCACAGGATAAAAAGACCTGAATTTTCAGAAAGCTAGTGGTTTCTGATGCACAGTCCAAGACATCTTAAAAGGATATGATTTTCAGAAAGCACTATGTATCTGTAGATTCTTCCTTGCCCCTTCTCCCTCTCTTCTATTTGCACACAAAAAGTGGTTTTCTGTTTTTAATTACTTAATTCACTGTAATGTTTTCAGTCTCAGAAACACATCTCAATTCAGAGAAATCTGAATTAAATTGTTTCTCATGATCAGTCACCTGGAGCAAGTTTGCTGATCCCATCTACATTTTAGTTATGCGCACTCAACAAAAAAAGTCACAGGGCAAGGACTGTGTACATATAAATAAGCCACTCCCAACAAGGAGTTGCACTGAAACAACCACCAGGTAAATCACTGGTAACTTCCAGGACCGATGTACAATTACCAACCGCTGTTATCAACACTAAGAAATCATTCTACATGCCTGCTAATATTTCAGCTATTAATTTCTTAGTAATATGAGAAATGAATGTATACGTATCAGGCTTAAGACACATTTTATATTTTTAAAGGTAAATGTCAAAACCAGAAATCATGTACAGGTAAAACCCACATCTCAGAAAAAGTGTAATTCCATTCTGAAAACGAGTGCTCATACAACCAGAGGGAGGAAATCAGGGAAGTGGTGGTCACCAAAGGAAAGGGAGATGACCATGGGCTGTGAAGTTACACTACCTGCTGCTAAGCTGCAGGAGGTGGGGGGACAAGGGGAATGAAAACCCAGACGTGCCAAAACATACAGTGATATGTATGTGAAAATACAGTATGCTGGATAATTCAGCAGGCCACAAACAAGTAAAATGTTTTCTAGTTCTGCATAGAATGAGACTGGGATCTATGTGCTGGCGCAGCTGAAGTAATGTATTTTCCGCTACAAATGGTTAAGACGACCATAGCTCCAGCTCTCCACATGCTTGCGTGAGATTTATTTAGTAATTGTGTCTGCAGTACACTAATTTATTACATAGGCACTGTTCCTGAAGGAAGGGTATCCACACCACAAGCAGCACTGTTAACGCTGAAGCACAACCCTCATTAGTCTTCACAGAGAGGGTATGGAAACTGCATGTGCCCTGCAGTCACTAAATGTGAGCTTTTCCCTGTTATGACTTAGGCACATTGGCAAGGAAACTTTGATTGCTCTTGGAAAACCTGTTAAGAGGCTAAACAGAGGAATTCAGTTCCAATGAAGTGAATCTGTCGTTTTCCACCATTACTTAATTCACTTCAAACAGCAAAGTAACACTGATGAACAGCACAACACTCACTTTAGCATGCACCTGGATGTGAACCAAACATGTCACAGGAAATGTCAAACTCCAGGGGAACACACTGAGATAGAACTGGGCGCAGGGGGGGGTTTAACACAGTGTGGAGGGGACTGGACAAGTTCCCTGGCCTTTTCAGTGCCAAGCTGGAGCCACAGACTAACAGCAACCAATCCAAAGTTCACTTGCCAAATGTTAATATTGAGTAAGATTGCCTTCCAAGTCAAAACTGGAAGAGGATAGAAAGCTCAGAGGGTTGCCAAGCTCAATGTTCAAATTGCTCTACTACGTGACATGAAAACAGCTTTTCTACAATAGATATGTATATGGATGCAACACATGCAGCATCCAAGACTTAGGCATTCTGTATGAGCAGACACCACTTTGGATTTTTATTTGACGCAGAAGATGCCTATCACCCAACAATGCATTCAACAATGCAACTGTCTTCGTCTCCTTGGATGCAATTCAATGGCAACATTAGCAACTGCAGGACAGATCATGTAACAGAGACCTTTGTTAGATCAAAGTAACTGCTCTGTGGCTTTACATTCAGGGAATTCACACGTCAGTAATACCTTCAAACTAACATCAGTCCAATAGATTCTGTTATCAGAGACATCAAAATCCAGAGCAGATGCTTCCTTGACTCCAGTAAGAGGAATAGCGACATCATTATTATTGGTTTCAAGGGAAATCCTATGAATTGCTGCTCTGCTTGTGAAAACTAAGAAGGCTTCAGGAATGATGCAAGTCTTCATGTCACTCAGAAGCTCAAGGCCAATGGGACAGGCACACCTGGTCTCCTGGGGTGTAAAGAAACACAGATGGCTGCAGCCTCCATTGTTCTCTGCACATGAATTAGTTCCTTAAAACAAAACAAAACAAAACAAATATTGGTGCATTGTGGATGTAGGGGGGAAGGAGGAGGGGGCAAGGCTGAGCGGAAACACAGTGTAATTATAATTTTTCAAAATAAGTTAACACTATGGGCTGTCAACAGGGAATTCTAAAAAAACATTTAAAACTGTTTCTTTCCCTCTACCCAAGGATTAGGAAGCTGGTCCCATCCCTCCTATAGTACAAATAACAGCTACAAACATGTCCTTCTAGTTTTCCCAAAGATTAAATTCCTTCACTTAAGGCAGGTAATTATACACATGTTCAGCTTGGTTATTTTTGGCCAAGTACCCCATCTTTGTATCTTTTTGAAACCACCAGTTTTACAAATGTTCAATGATACAAAATGGTGAGAAGAGCTGGATAATTCAGTTCTTTTCCAGCTGTTTATTTTAAAACTGAGAAGATTCAATAGCAGAAGCAGTTCCAACAAGATCATCACAATCTCACACTTATTTTTTTGTGTGAACAACCATGACCAGATGGGGAGGGAATGTGGAGGGGAAAGTAAGGATCAAAAGATAAATGAGTGCCTTTCTCCATCTGCTGGAACCAAGGATTTAGGTATTTAAAGACTGTTACCACAAAAAAATCTCCAACATCAGTCTCAACCAGGTTTCTTTTAATTTTCCCTTTTTAGTGCATACATATTTCAGACTGATGCCATAACTTGCAGCTTGAGGACTTGATTATCCTTCAAGTAAAGCTTCCTGAAAGGCTGGAAATCCATGTAGTGGTAGGGTGTAATTTGACAACCTACTTTATGTGATTCTGTTGCAACTATTCTCAGTAATTTTAATAGCTGACCAACGAATCCATTTACTGCTATGCCCAGACTCCAAAGCCCCAGGTAGTAGACAGATCTGTGGTGAAAATGCACCTCTCATGAGTTGCTACTGAAGCCAGGAGGTCCTGTGACATACTCCTCTGCAGAATGCTAGCAGAGGACCTAAAATACTGGCTGCACCTTTCAGCAGATGCAGTGGAAGAGAACGGAGCTCCAGCTGCTGATCCCATGCTATGGGCAAGATTTAATTGTTAAGATTTAGGTAGGATTTAGGTGTTAAAATTAAGTGTCACATGCTTTGAGGCAACATTGTAACGGCCTCTAACTCTGCTTATACCACCCGACACAGTAAAAAGCATTCTGCTACCTGAACATCACTGGGACTTTGCACTGGAAGAAAAGAGCAACAGAAAATGAAGCAATTCTGTGACCACCAGAAGTAATGATTCCTGTAGATTGGAGGCAGGAATAAAATTCTCCTCACAAAAAATTCAGAGTGTAGTGGAAGCTGTAGAAGATTTATGTCAAATGTCACTAAAAACTGGAAGCCTGTACTTCTTTTGCAACACTGTATTTTCCCAACATTATAAACAATAGATGCAGTTTCCTTTAAAATGATTCAAACACGAGACCACGGTAATTCTCATTCCAAGCGATCAACAATTGCTTAATGAAAGCAAGCCCATCTAGAAACTACTGTAGATCCATCCTATGATTGCTCATGCTTACCAAACACTTTGGTAACACTTGTTGCTTTAAGGCCCATTAAATCTGGCAGCTGATCAATAATGATGTCTCTGCTAGCCTTTATCTTGTGAACTCTTTCAATGCTTCGTCTCTGCCAGTCAGTCCAATAGATGTAATCTCCCAGCAGCGTGAACCCGAATATATGTGGAAGCTTATCTTCTAGGAGGGTTTTCCTCATTGTTCCATCAACATTTATGACCTATGGGATGCATAAGAAAAAAGGAAAAAATAATCTGCTTTAGTGTGGGTACAATTAAAATGGCAGTATCAATCATATTTTGACAACTCCTCTATTTTTGCACAAGAACCCCCTGAAATTCACAGCATGCTTCTTTCAAAAGAATGTACCTCTAGGTTTCTTGAAAGATAAATATATTGGGATGACAAGACTGAAAGTGGCTTATCTCACCCCTTCTCCATTGAAAAACCTAAGCAATAGGAATTTAACTTGCATCAGTTCAAACCTGCAAAGACCATCACAAGGGGAGTGTTTTTTGGGATGGGACTGAGGTTCAGGAGATTTTTAATCTCCATTCATGTCTTGGACTCAGTACTGAACTCTCTCCCCAGAAACAAGGGATTGCTGGAGTGACATTCGGCACTCAATCATGGGGAACAGAGGCCATTGGAATTCTTTCAGGGCACAACAAGGCCATGTAGAATTTGCACTTTCTGGAATTTCAGTTTTTTACTATAAAAGAATTTTCTCACTCTTGTGTTAAGCAAGATCTTTAAGACGTAGAATAAGTATTGACTTACATAAATTTGTATTCCTAAACATGCAGAGAAAGCAAAATAGTATTGGAGATGGGATAAGCCCCACAGATATATATACATTATTGGTTAATTATTTCATAACCAATTACTAAAATGATCTCGTGCTACCCCACTTTGCTTGGCCTAAGGAAAGAGATTCATATAGTCTGACCCTGATCAACACTCATTGGGCAAGATAGGAAATTAAAATGTCCACATACAATTTCCCATGCCACATGCCTAAAGTCACCCCCATCTACTACACAAACTGCAATAAACTTTCCAGACATTCCAGACATCTCTTACCCACAGCAAAGAGTATATATTTATAAGACCCAGGCAAAATATTTATCTGACAAATCCCCAGATTACTCCCCATCTTACTTCTTGCAATTGGCAGCTGCAATGCAACTACAATATTTTTAAGGTGCTACTTGAAAATTTATACTGTAAGCAGCATCAAGTTCAGTATAATATTAAAACAAAACAAAAGACCACAACTTAAGACAATTTATTTTTCAATGTGATTCAATCGAATCTCCATTTATTGTTAGAAGTGCTTCAAAGGTGGACAACCGCTGTGCTTTAATTTAGGCTACCATGGCCTGTGATAGGGGTTTTAAATAGTCTCCTCTTTACTATTATTTAGAAATTATTTGTTTATTCTGACTCAAAATACTAAACCTGTACCTTTTAGGTGATGAAGTTGCCTTCACCATGCAATGCTTCTATTTTCTTGTGATTTAAACACAGCTATGGTCATTTCAATACTGTATTCCCCAACTCTCAAAATTTCTAAGTGTTTAAGCAATATTTATCTCTTATTAAAAAATGTCTATAACTTAAATGCAAAATAATATTAAACCATTAAATGCCTAACAATATTGTGGGCAGTCAAAATCAACCATCAGTTTTCCCACAATTTAATACAGATACTATAAAACAGTAAGTTGTAAGGCTCTGTCCATGCATGGTAAGCAGCAGAAGCATCTACAATTTCTTTTTTTAAGATGACCAATGACAATCACCACATCTTACTAAATTAGCATGTGAATTTCACTATGTTCATGCACACCCATGGGAGATATCCAAACAAATTAAAAAATGAAATCTCCGCTTTGAGATCTTATAACACTTTACAAATTTGTGAAAACAACATGCATTTCTGCTGTGACAAAGTTAATTTGGGCACATCCAAAATTTAGAGAAATGCAAATAAGATGTGGTCACCAATTTTACTACATGAATTTTACCTGAAAATAATTGTTAAATGTTAGCACACTGTATTGGGTTTGTGTGGCAAGGTTTTGGTAGTGGGGGCGCTACAGGGGTGGCTTCTGTGAGAAGCTGCTGGAAGCTTCCCCCATGTCCAACAGAGCCAATGCCAGCCAGCTCCAAGATGGACCCGCCGCTGGCCAAGGCCAAGCCCATCAGCAACAGGGGTAGTGTCTCTGGGAAAACGTATTGTAGAAGGGAAAACAGGTTGCTGCATGACAGAAACTGCAACCAGAGAGAGGAGTGAGAATATGTGAGAAAAACAACCCTGCAGACACCAAGGTCGGTGAAGAAGGAGGGGGAGGAGGTGCCCCAGGCTCCGGAGCAGAGATTCCCCTGCAGTCTGTGGGGAAGACCATGGTGAGGCAGTCTGTCCCCATGCAGTCCATGGAGGTCCACGGTGTAGCAGATATCTGCCTGCAGTCCATGGAGGACCCCATGTCAGAGCAGGTGGATGCCCGAAGGAGGCTGTGACCCCATGGGAAGCCTGCGCTGGAGCAGGCACCTGTCAGGACCTGTGGCCCTGTGGAGAGAGGAGCCCATGCTGGAGCAGGTTTTCTGGCAGTACTTGTGACCCCACAAGGGACCCACACTGGAGCAGTTTGCTCCTGAAGGACTGCAGCCCATGGAAGGGACCCACACTGGAACAGTTCATGAGGAACCGCAGCCCCTGGGAAGGACCCACATTGAAGAAGTTTGTGAAGGACTGTCTCCCGTAGGAGGGAGCCCATGCTGGAGCAGGGGAAGAGTGAGGAGTCCTCCCCTTGAGGAGGAAGGAGCGGCAGAGATGAATTGTGATGAACTGACTGCAACTCTCATTCCCTGACCCCTGCGCTGCTGGCAGGGAGGAGGTAGAGAAAATCAGAAGTGGAGTTGACCCAGGAAGGAGGGAGGGGTGGGGGGGTGGTGTTTTAAGATTTGGTTTTATTTCTCATTATCCTACTCTGATTTGATTGGCAATAAATTAAATTAATTTTCCCCAAGCTGAGTCTGTTCTCCCCATGATGGCTGAGGAGGGGGAGTGATAGAGCGGCTTTGGTGGGCACCTTGCATCCAGCTACGGTCAACCCACCACACGCATGGGACATGCACTAGAACTTCCAGCCACCACCAGCCTAGCAGCAGAGGTGAGCAGTCTACTACTGCATCCCATATTTACCTATGCTATACACAAAAATCACCACTATAACACAGTCTATCTTGCAACACTAGAGTGCAGATGTCTTCAACCGCAGAGAAAAACAACTGCACAAGAACTTTAAGACTATCTAGCAGCTTATGTGGATTTGAACACATGCTACAATGTAAACCTCTGGATTCCTTCCACACAAGAACCCTCCTGCTGGAGACAGTTAAAAATAACACTGGCATTCCTGAAAACTAAGTTTCAGGGGAGTTTTGTGTTAGCCCATCAACCTCCGCTGCTTCTACTACTTGATGAACTACCAGAGACTGAAGATTAATGTCTTTATTTTGCTAAGCTAAATAAGAGTATATTAAAAAAAAAAAAAACAAACAACTGTATCTGTGGTTAAAAGCCAAATGGTTCTGCAATTATCTCATTATATCATGTCCAGACAACCCCCAAATGCTCACTTATTTAAAACAGTATCAATCCCACAGGCAATACTGCAGGTTCAAAAGTTCATCATGCATACTCAGGTGCTGGAGCCAAACTGGTACCACACTAAGTAAACAAGACACCATTTCTGTTACAACAATGCGTAAGCAGGATGGTGATCAAACTACCACGTTTCCAACTACTTTTACAGACATGGACAGTAAAAGTATAATTCAAACACTAGAGCTGCTGACTAAAATACACCAGATGAAGATTGGATCCAAGGATGCAGAAACACACATTTAAATCCATGTGCATCTGTGGATGTTGCAGATGACACCAAGCTGTTGAACTGCATGAACCTCATGAAGTTCAACAAGGCCAAGTGCAAGGTCCTGCACCTGAGTCGGGGCAATCCCAAGCACAGATACAGGCTGGGCAACGAGTGGATTGAGCAGCCCTGCAGAGAAGGACTCGGGGATACTGGTGGACAAAAAATTGGACATGAGCTGGCAATGTGTACTTACAGCTCAGAAAGCCAATCATGTCCTGGGCTGCGTAAGAAGCAGCATGGCCAGCAGTCAAGGGAAGTGATTCTCCCCCTCTGTGCTGCTTTTGTGAGACCCCACCTGCAGCAATGCATCCAACTCTGGAGTCCCCATTACAAGACAGACATGGATCTGTTGAAGTGAGTCCAGAGGAGGGCCACAAAAATTATCTCAGGGCTGGAAGACTTCTGCTATGAAGGAAGGCTGAGAGTTGGGATTGTTCAGCCTGGAGAAGAGAAGGCTCCAGGAAGACCTTATTGCAGCATTCGTACATTATATGGCTGTTCAAGCAGAGTGTGAATGGAGATCCAAAATGTGGAATCAGACAGCAATAAAATACTTAATGACTTACATTTTGGCTAAGAAGTCGAAGGAATAAATGTTTGCTCTCTCCCTCTGAAACATCCCTCCCCCGAATCCTGTGGGCAGAACACCTATGAATCCAAGCAGGCTTCCCTTGTATGCAGAAGAGCAGCTCTGACTTGGAGGATTTTCCTATGCTGTGGGCAATCGAGCCCTCTTAGTGGTAGCTAATTTGTGGCAACAGGCAGGAAACACTAACTAACCATGAGCCCATCTTCTAGTAGCAGCTAGGGCACAGCTTGAACAGTGAGCTGTTGGATGCAGTTCAATACAGGTACATATATAGGATCTTTACTTCAAATTTTGCTGCCATCCATCTTGCCAGAGATTAACCTCTACTCTAGCATATTAACCGAAACCATGAGGATCCAAAGTAAAAACCTACTGTTACGCGTTTGTGTGGCGCGGTTTTCTTTGGTGGCAGGGGAGGGGGGCTGCAGAGATGGCTCCTTTAAGAAGCTGCTGGAAGCTCCCCTGGCGCCAAAGAGTCAGACCCGCCTCTGGGAGGGGAGTGACAGTGGTAGCGCCTCTGGGAGAACAGATTTAAGAAGGGGAACTGGTAGTGTGAGGGTTGGAAAACCTGAGAGGAACATCTCTGCCGATACTGGAGTCAGTGAAGAAGGAGGGGGAGGAGGGGTGCCTGAGGAGGCTGATGGCTCTGCAGCCCGTGGTGAGATGGCAGGCTGTCCCCCTGCAGCCCATGGAGGTGAACGGTGGAGCGGAGGCTCCCGAAGATGGCTGTAACTCCATGGTAAAAACGNGTGAAGGACTGTCTCCCGTGGGAGGGACCCCACCGTGGAGCAGGGGATGAGTGAGGAATCTTCCCCCTGAGGAAAGGAGCGGCAGAGACAAGGTGTGGCGAGCTGACTCAAACCCCCATCCCCTGTTCCCCTGCGCCACCGGGGGGAAGGAGGTAGAAAGCACCGGGAATGGAGCTGAGCCGGGAAGGTGGGAGGGGTGGGGGGAGGTGTTCTGATGTTTGGTTTCCCTTCCTAATACCCTTGGTTTTGATTTGATTTGTAGTAAATTAAATTGATTTTGTTTCTTCCCCAAGTTGAGCCTGTCTTTTGCCCGTGACCATAAGTGGGGAGTGATCCCTCCCAGTCCTTGTCTCGACCCACGAGCCTGCCTTTGTATTTTCTCCTCATCCCAACGTGGCCAGGCGCAGGGGTGGGGCGTGAGTGAGCGGCTTCGTGGTGCTTTGTTACCGACTGAGCTGAAACCACGACACCTACAAACAGGCCTCACAATATGGCCAAAAGCACAACTCCTTTCACTAAAAAGGCACAGCTAATAAAATACCATATTAACTCATCATTTAATATCTGAAATGGTGTATAGCCAGTCAACTGCAGCCAATGGGAAGCTGTTAAGGTGCATTCCTTATCATTTAGCACAAAGAGATCAGCATAGGCTTTTTTCTACCAGGGTTTTCATCCGCTTTCTATAACTGATAAATGGATCTCAACTTGGGTCAAAGGATAAATGCAACACTAAATCTGTTGTGCTTTCCATACAAAACACTGAAAGCCCCCCTTGAACAGAGGCACATACCAAAAGCACCTGATTAGTCTTAAGACTTCAATGACAAATCTCCTAACGAGGCAATGCCAAGTTCAGCTAAAATCTGTTGTGGGCAAAATGAAATCAACATCAAACACCTTAATGAACTGAATTACGCAAAAACCACAGTAAGGTGTGGGGTTTTTGTAGATGTTGCTGCAGTGTATGCAAAATGATTTAACAAATATTTCCAAATATAACACTTAAAAGCTCTTGGCTCTTTGAAGAAGATTAAAGTAAAACAATGCAATTAAATTCTACACATCAGCATGATTCATATAGTCAAGTTATATGTCAGGTGCATCTGTGAAAAAAACAACTATTCAGCATACATATAGGATGTCTTTTGACAGAGCAACAAAGAGTACTCAGACACCTTGCTCCTACATTTAATTCATTAAGATAAAACAAAATTTATTCAATTGCTACAGACAAACTGTAGTCAAATGGAAACCAGTTCTTGGGCTGAGCTAAATCACTATGTGAGCAGTAAGCAGACATAGCAGGTTGGCAACAGTAAAACAACATGACTGCCATATTAGGAGACCCACGTGGTGGGCTTGTGGATCTATTCCTTTTCCCCTGTGGAAGAGGTAAGCTACACTTTCTTTTGCTGTGAGGGTGACTGAGAACTGAAACAAGTTGCCCAGGGAGGTTGTGGAGTCTCCATCCTTGGGGGTATTCAAAAACCATCTGGTCATGGTCTTGGGCACCTGGCTGTAGGTGGCCCTGCCTGAGCAGGGGGTTTGGATCAGATGACCTCCAGAGGTCCCTTCCAACCACAACCAGCCTGTGATTCTGTGAATGACTTCTAATGATTCTCACCAGAAGACTCTAAAAAGGCATCTTGAGTGAACAATGTCCAGTCTTCTCTGGCTGGAGAAAGAACTTGTGAGACAAATCATGTGGATGGCAGTCAACAGGGAGAGAAAAAGACAGAGAAAAATGGAGAGAAGTGGAAAACTCCAGAGGGTAAAGAAGCCTGTCCCAAAAAGAGAAGAGTGAAGCAGCTGTGAGCAGTCTGTACCACAGTCTATATTCAGCCATTCACTAACACTTCCAACAGCTGAAACACAACCACCTTTCATCAGTGCTTTGGGATAAAAGTGAACTCCTGGGTTTTTTTCTGGTCTGAAGGGGCTTGATGCCAGGCATGTATTGGCAGACACTGGCAAGCAGAAAAGAGAATAACATTAAAACAAACAGTACCAGAACCCATATATCAAAAAAGGGTGGGGGTGGGCAGACAACAGACATATCTGGCCATTTTCCACAAAAAAAGACTACTTCAGTCTCTTAGCAATCTGTTGTCTCAAACACTTGAGTAAGACTCCAGAATTTAGAAAGCAGTTCCTCATAGTTCTCAATAATTTCTGTCCACGTTGACAATATTTAGGCTACCTGGTAAAAGCTGCCTCATAAATAAAATTCATCAGGTTTCTATTGTCATTACATTTCATAGATTAATCCTACATGTACCATTGTGGTTGTTCTTTAAGGTCATTCTTATAGCAGGTAAGTTTTGATGTTGACGTACATTTTTATTATTATTTTCTGAACTTTCACATTGCTTAGGTGTTGGTTGCCAAATGCAAACTATCAGCACCCACCTACATTTAGAATAATCTATGAACCAAGACAGCATGGAGAATGAATCTATACAACATTGTGAGTGAAACACCCCTACTGAACTGTGGATAACAATTTGCCATTTGCAAATACACAGTGACACACCACCACTCTTTTCTTACATATTGTTCTCCTTTCTGTAAGAGACATTTCCTCATTTCTCACTGCAGACATTTTAGCTTGTTGAGGATACAGCATGACAAGATACTTCTCTATAGCTACACACATAGGTCACATTTTCATGCATAATACAGAAGCTACTATAAGATGGTCAGTAAAGAGAATTCCAAGGAGGATTATCAAATGTCAGTACTCTTTTTTGGCAGCCTTCCCTCACAAGTACCTTTAGAGCCTCCTAAAGCTAAAGCATGGTTGTAATGACAAACCACCTCTGCTGCTAGGATCTATCTTGCAGCCGTGGCAGTATGCTATGGCTGTTAGGGTAGCTATGCCGGTCCTAGAGACAGGCAAAGCAAAGTAGCTAGTGTGTAATACTGAATTAAAGCCATTGGTAAAAGAGCCTGCACTCGAACTTTTTCTGATAGTCTTACACACACACAAAAAATTCTCAACAATCTAGCAATATCGGCTTCTTGACGGGATACTCGAAAACTGTTTGTTCCAAATGCAATGAATCCAGCACATTTTCTTTATCAATTTGTTCTGATTCAAACAAATTACAATCTACACTTACAAATTAATGTAAGACAGTTAAGTAGTGACTTGTTAAAAAAAACCCAACCTAACCACCTACAAAGATGCCAAATGCAACAGAGTATAAATTTACATTATGAAAAATAGTAGTTTATAGTCATCTCCCATTTTCTCTGGGAATAATATAAACAAAATACATTCTTATTCTTGTGCTCATATTATCACCATTTGAAGTGGTTGTTTATCTGCAGTGTTGTCCTGTTTTTATTTTTCCATATAAAATCACCACTACACCTGATTTTCTCCTAAGACTTAACAAAATCTTATTAGTTCCAGAGAGAGTACTGCATTTTCAGACAGACTTTTGAAAACACGAGCACATCTAATAAGCTCAAACAGACACTGATCGATCAATAAATTTCTTCTTGTTGGAAAGGTTGTGTTAACATGACTATGATTTTGAACCTGCTTATGTTTTATAAACCTCATCTAGGAGCAGCTAATGTTCTCCACAGGAGTTACACCAGCCTGGTATTTCCAGAACTTTGCTTTGCTTACAGAATATCAAAGGCTTAAGAGTGCAGCTGGTCAGTTCTGCAACTTATCTCTCATAAGCTGAAACACGATGGCATGCTTCGAAACTCCTTAAAAGGGGAAAAAGTTAAACACAAACATTCTCAAAATAATTTATGGCAACTGGTGGCTAGACCCTAAAGCATAGAGGATCTACTGAATTAGTATTTCAGTTTTATTTTTAGGTAGAAGTTGCTTATTTAATACACTTCAGGGAAATTTTATCTTCTATAAATACTTTCTCATTCTGAAGTGTTAACTACCATGAGTTAAGTTTAAAGGGGTATGTGACAACTCTGTAATTTAGGTAACATCCACTATGAAAACAATATGCCTTTCCAACTTCTAGTTAACTAGTCTGGGAAAGGTGAAGAAGAATTTTTACAGTAATATTTTTAAAATACACATATCTTAATTTTTCTCACTTCTCTCCTGATTTCCCTTTTCTTCAAAGGGATTTGAATAGTCTGGTAAGATCTTTACCCTCTCCTTTCCAAATCCAAACATCTTCCCAACTCTATAAACAGCTAGAAGTCTGTGGAAATAGCACATCATATAAATATTTACTATGTTGTATTCCTGCTGATGAAATTGGGACTGCAAGCACATTTATAAGCTGTATGTACAACATGAAGGAAAGACAAAAAAATAAAATAATGAGCTTGATATGAGAAAAAAATGTGGTAAAATTTTGAGTCCAAAAAACAAATCAGCAATTTCAGTAGCTAACTAGAATTCCTTAAAAAGTCATGAATGTCAAGAATAAGTTGCACTTGATCTTGAAGTAGAAAGCGGCACCAGTGCTGGTCAACCTTTCCAGAGAAAAGACTTGCCTCCTGTCCAATGTTACCACGCTAACATTAACCTGCAATGAAATAAAAATTAAACTAAATGTAGTATTTACTACTCCTATTTTTATCCTTTTTGTTTGCTTGCCCAAATATATGTGGATTTAAATTTTTTTTAAAAATCATCTTTTATCTTACGGACAATGACAGGTTCATGAACAATTGATTGAGAAACACTGGTCTAGTCACGACCCCCTCTTGTGGTCTTTCCATCTCTGTTTTACATACAATGCTAGATCTCACGCAGTCAACCTCTGTCCAGCGACCAGAAGTCACTTGTAGCTCTTCACATATTCTTTATACTGTGATAGGCAAGTACAGTGCTTCAGAGAGCCAACAATGAATCCTTCATGCTCTAAGTCACCAGAAGTGTCACATACAGAAATTCCATTAGATGTCAAAGGTTAAAAGAATAGACCCTAGATTAGTTGATGTGGCCATCTATTCATGGCACTGCACTTTGAAGAATGGATGCTTTTATCCTCATTTAATAATGGATTACCCAAGAGTCATGTACCTCCCTTAGTTATTCCTCAGAAATTGAATCAAAGTTCTCTCATTAGACAAATATTTCTATCAAAGGGAGACAGATTAAATACTAATCCCATACAAATACAACCAAAGGAAGCGGACATAGAATGCCTCCTTGGAGGCAAGCAATGTAAGTCTAAGGACTCTTGCATGCATCTATAAATGTTCATTCATTTCCTCATTTCATGAAGCCTCCTCGCCCAATTAAACAGCAAATTCTGACCACGATTCCCTCCTATTTGTACTTGTTATGGGTTTGTGTGGCGCAGTTTTCCTTGGTGGCAGGGGAGGGAGGCTGCAGAGGCGGCCCCTTTAAGTAGTTGCTTGGAAGAATTCGCCGCCCCAAAATGTCGGACGCGAGCGCCAAACTGTTGGACCCAACTCTAGGCGGGGAGTGACGGTAGTAACGCCTCTGGGAAAACATATTTAAGAAGGGGAACCGGTAGTGTGGGGGTTGGGAAACCTGAGAGGAACATCGCTGCCAACACTGGAGTCATGGAAGAAGGAGGGGGAGGAGGGGGCGCCTGAGGAGGTTGATGGCTCTGCAGCCCGTAGTGAGAAGG
>VYZV01034394.1:11807-64579 GCA_013401275.1 Pandion haliaetus | reverse complement strand
TGTTAGGCAGAAGCACAAGTCTAACATTCTTTAATAAACTCTGTAGTTTATATGCTAATGGAATTTTTATTTTCCCTTTTTTTTAGATCAATGAATTTATTCCTTATTGTATACCTCTGTATTCTCATCAGTAAAGCACTAATAAATACTGTCCTGAAGTACGTCTGGCAGAGTGAACCATTTCGTGATGAGCCATGGTATAATCAGAAAACAGAGCCAGAAAGAAAAAGAAATCTGGTACGGAAATAAAATAACAAAAAAGTTTCACTAAACCCTTAATTTGTAAAAGTTCTACTGAAAAGCGTATACAGCCTGCTTGCTCACCAGTCATGGGTTGTTGCTGGTTTTGCTAACAGTGGTGACAGTGTATTTGTAGAAAGCTTGTAGATTAAATTTATGCACTTAAGTTGTATGTGTGAATGTAACTGATGAGAAAATGTCTGGTTTAATATAAAAAGCTTCATGAAAGTGTTTTGGAGTTTCCTGTCATTGATTTGACTTACTAAAGAACTGACCTCTTGCAGAGAAACATAGGACTGAAAAGAATCTCACAACTATTGGCCATCATATAACAGACATGTTCAAAATAATCTGCTGTCAGAATCTTTGTAAAAATACCCCTCAATAGCTTAGTTTCATATACCCTGTAACTCTGTCATGAGCACTAGAGACCAGCAACAGAGCTGCCAGTGTCCCATGTCGTTACGGGAGCAAGGACGTAGTCCAGAATGGATACCCAGATGATCCAAAGTAACAAACTGAACCCAGCACTACAGAAACCATAATACTATTTCACTAAATCCTTCCAGTCAGACTGGGGAAAATGTCCTTCTTTATCCTAAATGCATGATGAGCACACGCTAGCCAGGCATGTTACAGGTTTCTCATTACCACCACTAACTCTATCTTAGCCTGCGCAGCAGGTTGACTATACCTCCAACCAGTCTCCACCAGTCAAAAAATCGAGCCACGTTAAGTGCACACATTCTGCTTGTATTGAGAGAAGAAAGGGGAACCTTTATTTATTAGTGAAATGCTGTCTGAAAGTTATGTAATTTGGTAATCCTTGAATGAGTTACTGTAGTTTTATGGTATTCTGGTAATTTATGAATGTACATTCTGTTGTATTCTGTGTTCTCATATGGGTGTTTACCTTTCATATATAATCACTCTCACTAATTCCTGTAGAACTTTACAGTAACGATGTGTAATTTTACACCTGTATGTCTGAAAAGAAAAATACAAAGTTAAAAGAAAAAAGCTTTTTTCTTCATGCCAAATTAGTTGTGATGTGTTACAAATCATTAAGGTATACGTCCTGTGCTGAACTGTGAGCTGTGAAAGGTGTTGCTTACTGTGTGAAAGTTATTAGAAAAAAATAACTTGCCAATGTAAGTACCCATCTTTTGGTTTTTGATGGTACATGAAAAATCAATATTTTATTGTTTCTTTGGCAGTTTCTTCGAGCTCTTACAGACTTCCTTGCATTCATGGTTCTTTTCAACTACATTATTCCTGTATCCATGTATGTCACTGTGGAAATGCAGAAGTTTCTTGGTTCTTATTTCCTTACATGGGATGAGGAAATGTTTGATGAGGACACAGGTGAAGGACCACTGGTGAATACTTCTGACCTCAATGAAGAGTTGGGACAGGTAAACTTCATCGAATGATAAACTTTTCAACTGTTTCTACCATATTTTTTTATTTTAAAATTATCACTTCAGGGCTGGGTTTTTGGGTTTTTTTTTGTTTTTGCAACTTAGTGTGCATTTTCTTTAGTGCTGATTAATTTTAAAAATAAGATTTGAGATCTTCTGTTTTTCAGAATCAAAATTCTAATTTCTCAGCCAGTCAGTGGAAATCAATTCACATTACTTTATTAGTAAACGATAAATGCTTTAAGAAGGTAATGATTTCTCTCCATTGACTATAGAGGAAGATTTTATAAGCGTCTGATTTCCTTAGAGTAAAAGTCAGATGGAAGAAAAACCTTTTTGTCTGGCTAGACTGACACCAAATCTCCAGATACGTGTTTCGTGCAGTAAAATGATTGACTGTCACTCTCATTTTCCAAAAGCAATTCTATCTTTAAGAAAATTGTCACCTTGACACAGATAAGCATAAATATTTTTTTGAGAAAATACTTAGAACCTCTATAAATTAAAAATGTTTTCATAGGTTTTCAAATAAGTAAATAAGATGGTTTATTTCCTTGGTTTTGTATAGCCAAACTAGTAATTAAGCTTTTAGGGACACATCTCTCTTTGGATAAAAGGTGGTACCAAGTATTTTATTATTATAGCAGACAGTCGGCACTGTCTCCCATAACATCCTCGTAGAGAAACAGATGAATTATGGGCTGAATGAGCAGTGAGGTGGATTGAAAACTGGCTGAACGGCCTAAAGACCATTCTGACAGTAACCGATCCAAATCTAAGCACGTACATTAAATAATGACCCCTGGGAAACACAATTTGTGTGCATTTTGTTTCCATAAATAGCTGTCTTGTGGCAAGAAAGACATTAAAAACCAAAAAGGAGCTTGAGAGAAGAATGAAAGTAGGTTAAACACATTATTTACATGTGTTATGAGGCAAAAGATAGCTTTGCTGATACTCTTGTATGATAAAATTTTTTGGGGCCCACATTAGTGTTCAAGATGACTCCCAAAAGAAATTGTTGTTTTCCTTTTCTCAAAGAGCCTGCATAAGGATCTTTAAAGGAAGGTGTAACCCAGTAATAATCTCAGTTTTGTTAAGAGACCTTGGAAAATCTCTGTTCATATTCCTGCTGTTTTTAATTTGTGCTCATTTGCAGATTGAGTATGTCTTCACAGATAAAACAGGAACGTTAACTGAGAACAACATGGAATTCGTAGAATGTTGCATTGAAGGGCATGTTTACGTACCACATGTTATCTGCAATGGCCAAATTCTCCACGATTGTACAGGCATTGATATGATCGATTCTTCTCCAGGAGGAAGTGGAAAGGTGTGATGACTCTCAGTTCTTCATTTTTAATATTGAAACTTGAAAATTGAACTGTGCTGATGAAGGGAATATTAGAAATATCCTTGAATTTCACTAATTGAAGTAGGTAACTGCATGAAATATATCACAACATAGACATTTTCCTTCCCTAGTTTAGAGTAAGATTTAAAGGCTTAATAGGAAGTTTCCCAACTTACTGCAGCTGTAAAACTGAATTAAATAAACCCCCCAAATACAGAACTTTTTCTGTCAACAGCTAAAGAAACGTAATAGCTGGTTTCCATTTAACATTAGCTACAATGGGGGAGGCAACGCAGGAAACTCCTCAAGGGGGAAAATAAGTGCCCTATGCAAACACTTACTTAGTGATCACTGAGTGAAGATGCGGCCAGAGAATGGTTTATGATCAAATTAAAATGTGCTACACACAGCATGTACGTGCTGTGGCTTTCTTGCTGCGTGAAGCAAAGTTAGTTGAAAGTTAGGAGACTTCACATGTCAACTGATGAGCGGGGTGTAAATGGGCAGGAAATCATGGCCAAAGGACAATATACTTTTAAATATATCAATACAATCTCAAGTCATACTTTGGCCATACCCTTCACTAGGGCAAAACAAGGCCTCCTAAAATACGTTGGTGTAATTCAGCAGCCTTATGGCTCTCACCCATGGCCCTCAGAATGTGGTCCCAAGGTACGCTGTGTTTTTACCTTGGAATTACGATGACACAGTTTGTATTGAACAGCACAGAAGAATATGATTCAGAAACAAAGATACAGGTAGAATACAGTGATATCCATGAAACAGAAATCTCTTTCTGGTGTCAGAAGCTGTCATTACTGAACCACCTTTAAACTTCATAGAAATTGTTGGCTCCAGCTGCCACAGTGTCCATGCTCCTTTTATTTTATGTAGCCCTGAGAGGTGTTCAAGCTGTGTAATTGAAATCTCTAAAGCCTGTTAACACTTGTGCTCCAGGTGCTGCATCTCTCTTTCAGGACTCAGAACTCCTAAAATTGTACCTTGACTAGTTTTTAATACAGGTTGTTAAAGTTTAAGCAAAAGTAAAGGAAAAAAACCCCTTTAGCTACATCTAGGCATTCAGAGGAGGCAAAAGATGCACACTTCTTGGGGTGTCAGCAGCTTGACTTGCATGGCAGTGCTAGTAGCACTGGCAGCTATTGAGCAGTTGTGTGATTACTGCTGGGAAAGACTGGGCTCCCCCGAAAGGGCAGGTGACCTGTGACACTGCCTTTATCTGATAATAAATAGTAGTAATCAGTGACATTGCTAACCTCCCAAAAGAAAAGTTTTCAAAGAAATACTTGAAAGTGATCACACATAATGACAACCATTCCTCTTATTTTTTAGGAGAGAGAGGAACTATTTTTCCGAGCTCTTTGTCTTTGCCACACTGTTCAGGTAAAAGATGATGACAGCGTAGATGGATTGAAGAAAAATCAGCTCTCAAGAAGATCTTGTATATACATTTCATCATCACCTGATGAAGTTGCTTTAGTTGAGGGAATACAGAGGTATGTGTGTAATCAGGTATTACTCATTTTTAAATCTAGAGATCTAATCACTGAAGTTCAAAATGGTTTTCAGCTCAAAAATTGTAGTAACAAATACTAAATCATCTAGAGCTGATGATTTTCTTAACATACAGTCATGATTATTTATAAATTAAATAAAAACAGTTTGGATTTTTTTGTTTGTTTTTTTTCCAGAAGATAAGCTTGGTCTTAAATCCTTATGACATGCTTAAACTGGATAATTATGTATTTGTTATATTCATTCTCTTGATATGTGTTTCATTTTACAGACTTGGCTACACCTATCTAAGGCTGAAGGACAATTTTATGGAGATCTTAAATCGGGAAAATAACATAGAGAAGTGAGTGGTTAAAAATATAACAAAGTAGACTGACGAGGAGTTTTCCCTGATGTGTTTAATAAATCATTCTTTCATCAATTTGTAATTCAGAAAAGTCAGAAATGGTACATTTTAGTAGAAAAATAAATTACCTACTAATATTTATAAGTTCTATATTTTTACTTAGTCTGTTAGTTTGACAGTATATGCAATACGAAATATTTAATAGAACAAGAAAGGTGTGGCGTGGGGTTCATGACCTAAGCTAATAATAGTTCCTAATAGTTTTAGGGACTGTGGGTGTTTTTCCTTTGTTATATGGTAAATAATATTTTCTTAATAGAAAACGGTATGTACCCCATTTGTTCATCACATATAATCCTTATAATATACAGGAAAGTAATATCTATAAAATAAATTTTTATAGCTGGTTCAAAGAAAATTTTAAACAGGTACTGGTTTTTGTCATTTTCCTTTGACATGTAGAATAAATCTTGCAGACCATAATTTGAGTAAAATTGTCGATTAACATTTAAGTAGTACAGCTGTTTCATGGGATCTACATACTTTTGAAAATGTTGCCTTACACTTCTGTAGCTGTCCGCTGATTAAGGCTATTGTATATCTGTGTCTTCCTGCATGTGTGCTCTGCGAACTACATAGGGACTCCTGGACACAAATATAGGAAATTTGCCGTTATTTTTCCCCCTTTTAGGGGAATGTGGAGGATTTTTCCTGAAGGTTACTTCAGACTTTTGTGGCTCAACTCATAAGAACTGGAATCAGTATAATTTGATGATTTATAAAAACACTATAATTTTTAGGTTTTTTTCCCAAATGCGTCACAGTTTGTAGACATAGGCCCATCCAGCTCCTTGTTGGAATCTGTTGTAAATTTTAATGAAATGAACACCGTGGCCTTGCACAGGTTTGAATCCCTGTTGTAAGGACTTAGAACTGAGTGATCTAATTAAATAAGCAGATCTATTTTATAAGGAAAATACTAACAGAGGTGAATCCTGAAGAGGTTGGGATGCTTATATTTGTGCTGGAAAAAGGGGGGGGCTCTCTTAGATAAAGGAAATAAGTAAGAGAGTAAATGATAAAAGTATATAAACTGATGAATTACACAGAAACGGTACAACAGGAGCTTGTGTTCATTTTTCCTCCTAGAAAGGAACATGGGATAAAATCAAATCATAAAATCAATGGCAAATATAAAAACAGTAAAAATAAATGTTTTTTCAGTTGAGTAACTTGTCAGTTCACACTTGAGAAAGATTAATGAAGCTAGGTGGGCACTTTTGGGAGATAGGAATAGGCAAAGTTAGAAAAATATTAAATAAAGACTTCTGTGTAAACACCTGTGCATTTCAAGTTCTAAGGCTATGCCTAGGTATTATAGGTAGGAATTTACTTACTTTATAAGCAGTACAGTGCTCTACCGCAAGGTTTCTCGTCTTCTGCTTAAATAAATTATATTGATTATGCATCCAAAGATACTTATGAACATCATGCAGACAAATTCTGTTTCAAGTAATTAAAAGCTGAGGGTCTTCCCATTTACTATTTGTAACCTGCTGTTCCATTCTGTACTAGTTCCATATTCCATAGTACTCAACATAATTTTCCCTGTTAGCAGTCATGTTTTAATTGATATGCTTGAAGTTGTAATAACCAGTTTAGGGATTTGGAAAAGCAGAGTTGTTTAAAAAAAGTTCTGTTTCTGTTTCAGGTTTGAATTATTAGAGGTTTTGAGTTTTGATTCTGTGAGACGGCGAATGAGTGTAATTGTTAAATCTTCAACAGGTAGGGCTGTCACATTCTGTTTCTTCTTAGGTGTTTAAGCATTAATCACAGTCTGTGTGCCTTTCTTTATAAAAAAGGGGACTGGATACCAGCATGAGTGCAAGTGGTATAAAAAAGCTGGAAGAAATCTTTTTGAAGACTTAGTAACTTGGATGTTTTTTTGAAGAAAGATATATTTGGCCATTCTGAATTCCATATGCTGTCTCTTTTAGGTGACATATTTCTGTTTTGTAAGGGAGCAGATTCTTCCATATTTCCTAGAGTTAAAGAAGGCAAAATTGACCAAATACGATCCAGAGTTGAACGCAATGCAGTGGTAAGATTCCATTTTATTGATCATGTGATATCAGTGTCAAAAAGTAAAAATAAAAATTAAGTGTTCTGACCTCCTGCTTCATCTGGTAACAGATTTGTCTTCCCAGGCACCGAGATTATTGTATGCCAAAGTGCACAGAGGCTGTATGGGTAGCAGTCTGTGTTACTCCCATATTTGAGTCTGTCTTCCGTCTCATCTTCCAAATGGCAGTTGTGGTGAGATATGAGTGCGTTAGATATGCACAACTGTATGTTATATCAGAGGTCATCAATTAGGTTTTTAGTATGGCACTATGGTGGCTTGAATTAATTTTTGAATGAAAGAAAAGTGAAAAACTTCACTGAAAATCTCATTCCTGCTTTCAGACCCCAGCCTTAGCAATTGTGATTTGCTGCCTTTGATTGCTTTAAAGCTCTTAGAAGAGGAAATCCATTAGAGCACTGTATAGCAACAAAGGCGTTTCTTACAGGTTAACAGTACAGTGATAATGCTTATATTTTTACTTGCTAAAAATGAGCTATGAACTGCCTTTAAAAGAAATTCAGAACTTGGTTTTACCTAAAAGATAGTATTTGGAGTTGTAAAATACTGAATTTTGCTGTGTCCAAAAATATGCAGAACCCATTGCAATGCAATATGACTGCCAGTCTTATAAATAGGATAAAATTTGCTGGCATCCAGTACTCAAACTGAAAAACAAAATATTATTACAGGTATGTGAAAAAATACCTAGTGTTATGTGCTTTTGTTTGAAAGGGAAACTTTAAAAGTCTTTGCCAAAGTGCTTTGCTAAGCTTTACTATATGAAACAGCTGTCTGATAATTACAAGTAAGGGGGCTAATGAAACCAAAAGAAGTGTTTACATATCATATCTGTCCAATGCCTGTCAAGAGAAAAATCCACACCAACAGCTATTTCGTCATCATCCTGGATAATTGGAAACGGGGCTGGCTCCTACATACAGAAGTTCTGAAAGAGGATACAGGCAGCCACCTGGCACCTGCCCTTATCAATAGCAAGAGTCAGGGAGCTTTTAAATAGTTCTGCTTGTTGGATTGGTAATAAGTAGCTATAGAGACCCACTGGATTAAAGTTTATGAAGATAAAGTGCCAGTTAAATGGTGTTGTGAGAGGCGATACATTTGAGGTGGCAAAACTTCCCTTCTGTGTTACAGCAGCTTTGTCCTGCCTTACACAGTCTATGTACCCCATTTCTTACTCACCACACAGTCCAAAAGTCTGATCCAGTCTGAAACACCCACAGCTAAATTCTAGTTTTCACTTGGCTGGGATGGCACAGTGGGATTTTCACTTTCAACACTCTGTGATGTTTTGTCCCTGTCTCTGCTGCAACACAGCATCAAAATCAGACTCTGCAGAGCTACTATTTATATTGTTGTTACTTATTCTGACTCATCCTGCCTAATTATACACATAGCGAAGGAAACCTTTACCTTGACTCTCCTTTCGCTGGTAATCTTATACACCCAGTTGGGTTGCTGAGCTGTTTCTCTTCTGGAGGATTGAAGTTTGTCCCTCAGGATGTAACTGCTTCCAGGGCAGCACAGAATCAAGCTGACCCATGCTCTAGTCGATACTATACTTTGCTAATCTATACTATACTCACTTCACTATAGAAGTGAGTAGTATGACTCTTCATGTTAATAGTAAGACCATTCCAATTTTTCAAATATTCCAGCATAAACACCAGCAAGAAGTCTAAGAAGAGTTTTCTAAGAGGCATTTTGGTTTTTGATTACATTCTTTAGGAGGGACTGCGAACATTGTGCGTTGCATATAAAAAGCTCACAGCGGAAGAATATAGCAATGCACAGAAGCTGCTTCAGAACGCAAAGTTGGCACTCCAGGACCGGGAAAAGAAACTGGCAGAAGTGTACGAGAAGATAGAAAGAGATTTTATTTTACTTGGTGCTACAGCTGTTGAAGATCGGTTAGTACATTTCTTAGTTTCTTACGTTTAGTGATGTTCCCAAAGTAGTTGAAGAGTCTCTTGTAACTTTTTTCTGGATTAGAGATTTACTTGAAAACCCCTTTATTTGAATCAGTTCCATACCCTTAGCTTACTAAAGTTACACATGGTAACTTACAATTTAGTAAGTTATTAACAATAGTTAAGTGTACAAAAATCAGTATATTCAAGCCATTTACATGCGGTTCATGTAATACCTTATGGAACAAATTGTAGGGAAAAGTTTTGGAGGAAAGAACTACAAAAAGGGTATTGAGTAAATGAAGGAGGAATCTTTAGGTCTTAAAAAAATTCAAAGACTGTCTGTTAAAACTGGGAGGTAACTTTAACTTAGCAGTACTTCACTGATGTCATTAGCTGAAAGCACTGCATATGTTTTAATTGAAGTACTTGTCTGGGGAATGAAGCATCTTGTCTTTTAGGCTATATATATGAAAAGTGAAACTTTGAGCACTTTGAAAGTGTCAAAACTAATTATTTATAATGTACTACTTCCCTAAACATTTTTTAGATTCACACCTTGGGCAAAATTCTTAGATCTGCTAACTTTTATTGAAATTTTTAATTTGGTTATGGAAACCTTTCAATAAGGACCTCTCAAGCAATCTTATCAACGTATGTTGTCAATTGACTTCCACAGGCTACAAGAAAAAGCTGCTGACACTATTGAAGCACTCCAGAAAGCTGGAATTAAAGTTTGGGTTCTGACGGGAGACAAAATGGAGACTGCTGCAGCTACTTGCTATGCTTGCAAACTCTTCCGGAGAAATACACAAATACTTGAGCTAACCACAAAGAAAATTGAGGAACAGAGTTTACATGATGTGCTTTTTGACCTAAGCAAAACTGTCCTAAGACACAATGGCAGCTTAACCAGGGATACTTTCTCAGGGTAAGGAAAAAATTGAATTTTCAAGCCAGGAATGGGCTTCTGTGCATTTCACAGACAATTACATGATTGATCGATTACCTTAAGAGCAGCAATGTGCTATGTTTCTGTTGCTAAAGCGTGAATTAGTGTATGGCAATTAAGTATAAGTTTGTTCCACAGAAGTTTAAATTTAAACAGTCATGGTTCTTTCTCTCTCTCATTTCTGGTACTGCTTTAACTGTTAAAAGAAAAATCACAGCTGACATTGTAATTACATGTTTTTCCACTGCAAAAACATTTATTCTTGGAAAAATGATTGTCAAGCAGAATACTGTTTCTAACTTGTAAAAAGGAAGCAGATATGATATATTCCTGTAATCAGTTAGTACGTGATGTGACTTTCTTGATAAGACCAAGGTCACAGAGAGCAACAATATACAGCCCTTTTTCTAGGGAAGATTATGCTACGTTTACAGACAGGTGACAGGCAACAGCACAGTACCAAGTGTTCTGGTGAGCATAAAAATACTTCAAGTGCCATGAATTATGAAGAAATCATTGACTTTGTCTTTGCAGTATGCATAGAAGGATATGTGTACATAACAAGGAATAAGATAGAAAATGGCATTAAAAAGCAAAAAAACAGGTATAATGTATATTATGCTTCATACAGGTAGTAAATTAGGCAACTTATTTGAAGCTTCATAGCTGGTGCACATTATGTGCTCTTTTTTCCACTGTAAAAACCTAAGGATTAGATTCTAAACATCTTTATCATCTTAGGATGTTAAGAAAGGAAGTTACTGGTCTTCCAGACATAATGGTGTATATTTGATTTGTTTTTCTTTTTATATGAAACCAGCTAGCAAATACATTTTATATGCATTTGTATTAAGTTTGTAGTAGAGGAACAACAAGCTAACAAGCATTTGTCATGTTATTTTAGCAGAGAGTTTCTATAATTTTTACCCTTGCAGCTTGAAACTCTGGGCCAGAGCATTTTTCTTAGCTCTCCTTACACTTCAAACCCCATTGGTCTAATCAAGAACACTTCTATATTCAGTTAAATAAATCATATTTCTCTGTCATCTGTACCACATTTAGCTTAAGTCTCACAGGTCTTACAAGGTACATTTAAACATGTTTGTTTAACTTTATGTGCAATGCCAATTTTCTAGACATTAAGACTCATCAGAATTTTTTGTCTTCGGCTCCAGAGTTGGAGAATGTTCTAAGATAGTAATAGCAGGATTCTGCCTGGATGTTCAAAGTCAGGCTGAAAATCTTTCACTATGATACGTCGAACGTCCAGTACGTTGCCTGAAGGTCATAATAGTACATTTTTGGTTGATATCGTTGTATGCTAATGGTGTTGCCCTATTTGTGCCGATAGTAACAAAGTGCTGAAAATATCTGTGAACTGTTACTAATACAGTTTACAGTATTGTTTTTGTCAAAAATAGCTTGTGTTCTAGTAGCAAAGGTGGAGGGAGATGCTTAAAATACATTAATATTAATAAATACGATGTTTTCCTCATGAACATGGGTCCTGGTGAAACCATGTTTGTTGAAAACCCACACCCAGTAGTAGAACCTCGGAGCACTGAAACTAGAGCACAAATAACCACAACGTACGTTGATACAACACTCACTGCTGAGCTGGAACCTGAGGCTGCTGTGTAACACGGGCAAGTGCAAGGGTGCTCTGCAATGACTCGTTTGGATGCCGCAGCGAACCGCTCCTGTAGTGCGGACCGTCTTCCCCCATTGTTCAGCATATGTTGCTGGGGTAGACTCCACTTCATGCGACCACGGTTGCGCTTCAAGCAATGCCCAGGTTATTACAAGTACGCCTGTCATAGATTAATATACATAAAATAATGTATTGCAATATTATAGCTAACACATGTACTTATTATATTCTAATATTATAATTACAGGTATGCCTGTATCGGACTTAGCCGCCACACTAATTGCAAAGTATACGTACTGTAAATGTAGACAGTAGCCTTATCTCTCTGGGCCAACACCTCTCTTGTAGGCAATTCCTTCAAAGCGTGGTTTACTTCCTTAAATGTAGACCCTTGGAAAAAAAAAAGATTACTTTCCTCATTGAAGTAGATTTCAGAGTACCAAAGGCTTTTCCCTGTAACTTTTTTTCTCTCTATTATGGGATGTGCCGCAAAATTAACTTTATTCCTGCAACTCAGTTTACCTCACTGCAGTTCTTGGAGCCCTTTCAAACCAAACTGAAAGGTCATTAATTATACACTCGTACTTGCTGGTGAAGTCATTGAGGTATCAGATTTCTGTCTTTGAAATGGTGAAGCGCTGAATATTTTCAACATAATCTAGAATTTTAAAATGTCATAAATAGCAGTCCCACACAAGGAATTGACTTTAAAAGTATATTAATTTTGCAGTATTCTATGCTCATAAATTTTTCATTAATTAATTTTCACAAAAGAACTGTTGCCAAATTTAAAGTATGTCTGAGAATTTTACAGTGACTCTTAGTTTATATTTTATCCCTGAACAGACTTTCAACTGATATGCAAGATTATGGTTTAATTATTGATGGAGCAGCATTATCATTAATAATGAAACCAAGACAAGATGGGAGCTCTGGTAACTACAGAGAGCTTTTTCTTGAAATTTGCAGGAACTGCAGTGCAGTGTTATGCTGTCGAATGGCACCTCTGCAAAAAGCACAGGTTTGTATTTCATTTCATAATTGCTTGTTAGCTGTGCACATATGTAAATATTGAAAGTTAATACTCTGTAGGACTTATCATAATAATATAAAATGTTACCATTCGCTTTTGTATCTTTGTATCCACTAAAATGGAAAAAGAAACAAAAAAAAAAAGGGAGAGGGAAGAATTTCTACTGGCAAGCAATTTAGATAATGGTATGCTAAAATGGCACCCAGCTGTGCATCTGAATTTGATTTATGTATATATTGTGCAAATTTTATGGTTGGTACATACTGATAAATGAACATATTTAATGAACTGAACTAATTGCTTCCTTTTTAACCTAACAAGCTTTGAATAGTCTACTATCTGTTGATGCTACAAGAACTTGCATTATTTATTACTGTATAGTGATATTTCTTCTCTATTTTTAACGTAAGTGGGAAGCCAAGAAGGAAGAATCCAGACAGAAAAATGTGTGCATTATCATGTTGAAGTACTTCTTGACTCTTGTATACTAGTTTGTGTCAAGTAAAAACTTATCCTTCCATTACGGAAACATCTCAATATAGCTGAAGAACTTTTCAAGGAAACAAACATTGGAATATACACTTCTTTTTTTTTCCTTTCAAACAGTCATGTCTTTTTCTCAGTGCTCAGGTGCAGCATATGTAGCCCGTATTAATTTTAACAAATGTATTTAACCAGCACTTTTAACTGTCTAGAAGTTTTTAGTTACAGCTGACTCGGCACCAAATTTACAGAGGTGATAATTTATAATGGACAGATTTGAAGTCAAATTTTTGGATAGTTTCTATGGCAATAGTTTTTATACAGAGTCCTATTATCTTAAATAGTAAAAAAAAATTCAGCACAGTTAAGAAAGGAGAATCTTTCAGTCTTTAGTTTCAGGATTTCTTTGAAATCGTACGCTTTGTCTCTGGAACCCTTTTAACTTATTAACACACTTAACATAGCATTAAGCAATCTCAACAACATCTTCCTTTCTTCTGCTTTTCCTTCCTCCTGTCCATCTCTTTCAAAATAGTTTGGAAGTACTTGAAAAATGTTATTTTCTATTTGGAATGAATACTTTATTATCAAGAAACTACTGTGATCTTTACGCATCGTAGTTGCATTGGGTAACATTGTTTTTGTGTCCCTTCACAGAATTTCTTATATAACTGTGGTAGTTTTTAATCGTACACTCGTGCAAAATATGCCAACCATTACAGAGAAGAGTTTAACACTATTTTTTTCCAGATTGTAAAATTGATTAAGTTATCAAAGGAGCATCCTATCACATTAGCAATTGGTGATGGAGCAAATGATGTCAGTATGATTCTAGAAGCACATGTTGGTATAGGTAAGTGTGCTTTTTAGAATATTAATTCAAGTGAAATGACAAAAACCATTTACTTCTTAAAAACAGGCAGTCTCAAAGAATCAGGTTATATGTTTTATAGACAACTTTTAGTGACTTTACCCCAGGAATTTTATGAGATACAGTGGTGATCTCTTATTAGATCAATGTCATAGAGTTATTTGAAAAATTATATAATAATGCTATCTTTGAAATAGTTCTTCAGTTATTAAACAGCTTCATCACTTTTTTTTAAAGGAATCATTGGCAAAGAAGGTCGTCAAGCAGCAAGAAACAGTGACTATGCAATACCTAAATTTAAACATTTGAAAAAAATGTTGCTTGTTCATGGGCATTTTTATTATGTTAGGATATCTGAACTTGTGCAATACTTCTTTTATAAGGTAGGAGAATGCTTATTCTAATGACATAAATATCAAAACTTAACATGGTAATATCTAACTATATACAGTTTGCGTAGTCAATGATACAAAAAAGCAGTAATTCCATAAAGAGATTTTGTTGAGTGCCAGATGCAAAGCTGAAATGGGATTATTGTTTTTATCCAGACCATTAAGTGAAATAGCTTTTATTATAGATATGTTCTGTAATCTATGGTATGTTTGAAAGCAAAATTTGCCTTGTCTTTTTTTTCTCTTGCATCTCATCACAGACCGTTCTACTTATTTTTTGTGCCTTCTGGGTTGTCTCTACTGTGGCCTTTTACATCAAGTTGGAAATAGTATTTGAGAACTTAGCATAACTTAATTCACGTTAGTTTCTAAATTCATTAGGATAGTGTAGGTGGGGAAAGTTTATAATGCATATCCCCCTGTTTAGACAGTTTTGTTATGTCTAAATGTTTGGGATCCAATCCAAGTTCTTTCAGTAAGCAATGGAAGATTAGAGAAAGGAAGTTTCAGAAGATAATTTGAGTCTTAGTGTTTGACTATATGCATAATTAGGAGAGGATGAAGTTTGGGATCACAGCTAGAAACATCTTAAAGTTACTTTGCTGGGAACCATGCTAACCAGAATATCTATGCTTGCTTATCACAGTTTGTGTCCTGTTGTGATTGTACCTGATTTGCCTTGCCTTAACTGATCTGTGCTCCTGGATCACAAAATTCATTGCCCTTGAATTTTGAAACTGTAGCCTTACAAGTTTGCTTTCAAAATATTTTAAGTATTTTTCTTAACAGTACTACTGTAAGATGAGAGTGTTCATGTTTAATGTATGCAGCTCTTTCTCCTGTTCCTGCGATGTTTACTATTACTAGTGTTATCAAACTGATATACATAGCTATAGCGTTGTACAGCATATAAATTAGTGCTTGTATTTCAGCTGACGATTGTGTCACTTTGTCTTTCAGAATGTCTGCTTCATTTTTCCTCAGTTTTTGTATCAGTTCTTCTGTGGGTTTTCACAACAGGTTAGTTGTTCTTTTTCCCTCACTGCCACATTTTCTCTTTGGCATTGTTGTGGTTTAGCCCCAGCCAGCAACTAAGCACCATGCAGTCACTCGCTCACTCCTCCCCATCCACTGGGACGGGGGAAGAGAATCAGGAAAAAACCCCAAACTCGTGGGTTGAGATAAAGCCAGTTTAATAGGACAGAAAGGAAGAAAATTATGAAAATCTTATTAATAAGGATACGACAATGATAATAAAAGGATTGGAATATACAAAACAAGTGATGCACAATGCAGTTGATCACCACTCACCAACCAATGACCAGTTAGTTCCTGAGAAGCGATCCCACCCCTCCCCAGGCCAGCTCCCCCCAGTTTCTATACTGGGTATGATGTGACATCGTCTGGAATACCTCTTTGGCTGGTTTGGGTCACCTGTCCTGGCTGTGTCCCCTCCCAACTCCTCGTGCCCCTCCAGCCTTCTCGCTGGCTGGGCAGGAGAAGCTGCAAAATTCTTGACTTGGTCTAAACCTACTGAGCAACAACTGGAAACATCGGTGTGATATCAACACCATTCTCACACTGAACCCAAAACACAGCACTGCACCAGCTACTAGGAAGACAATTAACTCTATTCCAGCTGAAACCAGGACAGGCATTTTTTGTCAAAATGGATCCTTTAACATGGTGTCTGTTCAGCTGAGAAAATTTCTAGGTTAGTTCACACGTTGTAAAAAGAAGAGCATCACTTTTGGTTCGTATGGTTTTCAGTGGCAATTGCAGTTAAGTTACAGAAAGCAATTTTATGATTTATCATAAAAGGAATGTTATTTCAAAGTCAAAGAATACAGGAAAACAAAATTTGGAAATGGCAATGCAAAGTGAAATGTCTGCGGGAAATGTGGAGTCTGTTAGGTTTAAGCTTATTGAATGTGGACAGAGGCAATCCTGAAAGGTAAGTAATTGAACTAGTTATTAATTTTTAGAATTCAGAATGAAAATGGAAGAATAAACTAGTCTTCTCCGGCGTGTACAGTATGAATTGCAAACTTCAGACAAATAGCGGCATTCAGTTAGTTGAAAAGAAAAAATAAACAGGGAAAGATAGAGAAGTGAACTGCTGCTCACCAGAAAAGTGCCATAATTCAGGAGAGGATCCAGTATTCTCCATTCTAAAACTTTATTGTTTTCCCCCTTGCTCTCATCTAATTTGTGCAGAAGAGTCTACCTCTTCTTTCTTCTGAATGAGGGAGCAAAAAACAAAGGAATGTTTTCAGGATTAAATTGGACAAGAGGAGGATTTAATTGGGAGAAAATAGTACTGTTGCTTTGAATTTGTGGAATGTCTCAAAAGAAAGCTTCGGGAGGAGTAAAAATGACAACTATTTTTTTCATCTCTCTGCTTTTAATTTCAAATGATCGCTGAAAACTTTGTAGGTTTTTATCAAGCATTATTAGGATTTAGATATGAAAGCATGTGTTGATGAAAATTTAGTTTCATTTCCTATTCTCTTAAGTCCTAAATATAATTCTGAATCAAAAAGGGGGTTTTGCCATCAATTTTTATGGCATAAATGATCACCAAATAGTTTTTGGAAAATAAAACAGCTCTTTATGGGGTGATGTGGTAAGTTTGAGGGCTAGTTACAGTGATGATACAAAGACAAAGAAGTAGATCAGCAGGCAGAAGAATCAAAGACGTGTTGGGGTGTTCCTCTGTACAGCTTCACTGGAGTCGCCCACAGCTGAAGAACCTCTGGAGTACTCCCCCTTCCTCCCTGCATGTCTCCATGTTATATAGACGTGGAGGAGATAAAAGGGGGGTGGATGTGCCAGCGAGGAATTTCTGCCTCTGCAGGCATCTGCTGTTGTTCGGTTTGGGTAGTTTGGAGTTGGTCTCACAGTTGAAACAATAGGAGGGGCCGGTATGTGGACCAGGCTATTAAATCGGTATTTTAGTTGACCTTTTGTCCTCCAGATGAATGGGGTACAAGTGCAGAGTTGTGTCTCGTATCAGTTAGCAGCTGTTCAAGGATATTTGCCTCCATTGTGGAGGGATATAGTTTCGTTTCTTCTGAAGAAGTTGACTCATTCATTGTAAATCAAGTGTCATGCAGTGGATCATGTTTCAAAATTAAAACTAGCTGATTTAATTCTTTTCCATCTACAGACTTTATACGATACTGCTTATCTAACACTGTACAATATCAGCTTCACTTCCCTTCCTATCCTCTTGTACGGTCTAATGGAACAACATGTCAGTGCAGACACGCTCAAGAGAGAGCCTTCCCTATACAGGTAAAATTAATACATTTTGCCCCAAAATTTGACTGTTCAGTTGTGGAATCTATCTCTGTTATAACCAAAATCCTCAGGATTTCTGTACAAGGTTGCAGCAGAACATCACATACACTGCAACAGAAGGGTTGAAGACCACATGCACAGTCTATAAACTACGATAGAGAGATGTGTATTTTTACACGTATATTTACATATTGCAATTCACACCATTCATTTGCTACATTAGTGAGTGAGAGCAAAATAGAAATTACTGTTCTCCAAATCTACGTACGATTTTAGTACTCTATTTCCTCCAGCCATGGGGAACAGAAGTATTTTAATAAGAGAAAATACACTGTTTTATTCTGAAAGAAAAGAGGACTGAGTGGTAGTGTTGTATCCTAGGATGTATTCTGTGTGGTGTCCAACATTGTCCTCTGCATATTGTTGACTCACTTCTGTGCATTTAAATTGTGACTGGTTTAGATTCTTAGCCACTTGAAATGCAGTTCTTGCCAATTAACTGCATGTGGCCATCTAAATTAGGAACAGTGCCCGGTTTTGATTCTTGTAGCTGCAAAACCAGGATATTTTAGAGAGCAGTAACAGTAGGTAATCAAAGGGAAAACATTTTTTGAGAGGTAACATTAAGATGCCCAAAGGTTAATCAATGCAGTGATGTTTTTACTGCTGAAATTGAAAAGGAATACAAGATATTACTGTTGAAACCCAGCCCCCCGCCCCCGCCCTCCCCTTTTTTTTTTTCTCTTCTGTATTATAAATGTTTTCAGTTTAGAAATGGTCATTCAGAAGGCCTTTTTGGTTTTTGAAAGCTAGCAGAGCTTATTTGGCCAAAACCATTTGGGTTTTGGTATCTAACAGTCTATCGCTAAGCTGTTTAGGGCAATAGCGCAGTTGTTCTGGGCCAGTTGAGGCCGTTGTTAGCCACCTATGGTTTTGCACTGTATATTGGTAATCCGTGGGGAGAAATGGCTTCTTATGGTCATCGGTCAGTCTTAAGGCGCATATGGTAAAAGTGTTCATTGGTAGTAAATGTTTCTGTAGTTCAGGGTTTTCGTTTAACTGTGTTCTGATTTACTCTGACGTGTTTTATGCTATATGCCAAGTTGATATATACTCATTCTGTGGGCAAGAACTAAAGTTGTAATGTTTAAATTTTTCTGTAATAAGAAAATGCATGCTGGTGAACAGTTCTATTGTTGACCAATCCTTGTATTTTTTGTGGGAAAGCATTCAAAAAATCTAATTTGACCTGAAGCTTCAACTCAACTGCAAAGTCCTTGTTTCACGTGTTCTGCATCGAATTAATATTTTGTTTTGTTACAATATGCTGTATAAAAGTGCCCCATGGGAAATAAAGTAAAGTCTCCAGAGACCTCTAGTGTTTCCATTTAAAATCTACAGTGGATCATCACATGCACAGCCAATACTGGAAAACAGATATCTTCTGTAAAAATGTTGAAAAGTAAATGGGTGCAGCACAGGGGAATTTACCATACAGTTAAATAAGGAGAATTACAGGCAGCAGTTAAAAGGGCTTAGTAAAAATTAAATAAAAAAAAATCAAGAGGAGACGTTCAGGAAGGATTTGGATGTGAAGTGGTAGACAGTTGTCATGTGGAAATGTGGTGGGTTTACATGCAATCTCGTAATTGTTTTTCCACCAACAAAACCAATATGAGTGACATCATTTGTCTAGGATTTTTGAATGTGCAGATAATGAATGTGTGTATCTTATTTTACACAGAGATGTTGCCAAGAATGCTTTGCTGCGCTGGCGTGCATTTATTTATTGGACATTCCTGGGAGTGTTTGATGCTGTGGTATTTTTCTTTGGTGCCTATTTCTTGTTTGACAACACAATTGTGACCAGCAATGGACAGGTTAGTGTTGGATTTGATCAATCAGAAGTAATTTTTTTAGTGTTGATTGTGCTATGAACATAGTTTTAATTGTTTTCTTCAAGACTTCCAGTACAAATGATAACAGTTTCATGAGTTATGGTGAGATAGGTGGGTTATCTGTTTAGCAAAGTCCAAACTATGCAATAGGAATTTTGCGTATCTTTAAAGGCAGAGGGCTAGGTACAATTTGGGAGAAATATACATCATAAATTCCGAGTATTCCTTCGGAATTTACATAGTAACTTTTCTGTTTCGTGCTTAACATGCATCTGATGAGTATCTGATTAACATATCAAAAGACTCTTGGTAGAGTAGTTACGAATGATGATAAAAGAGCTTAAGTATAACAAGCTTTTCAATATTTTAATTATTTTTGACATATGGCAGCTTAAAATAATCTATCTCTACTTGCTTTGCAGTCATGTGAATGCAAATTCTAAGACTTTTGCATTTTATTTATTTTACCCATTGATATTTTGGTCTATTTTATTTGTGTGCTTTTTTTCTTTTTGCTACTTGCTTCTCTTCCTATCCTCAGCTAATGACAACCAGCACTCACATGGTAAGACTATTGTGGATTTGTCGTGATATCCATTTCATCTTTCACTGTTCTTTAATTAACCTGTTAAAGAGCAGTTAAATATTTCCCGTAATTGTGTCAAAATATCACTTAAACCTATAGATAGAAACGTTCTTTATTGCTACTTTATAAGTACTTAATATATAAAGAACTTGCATAGACTATAAGGTATACGAAGGTATGTGAGGTGTGATGAGGAGCCATGAACTTTAAAAACTAAGTAGGCTTTTTGCTTCCTTGCATTTTGTTATTTTCTTCTATGCTTTTCTGTAACCTACGTTTTGTTGCTGACTCTCTCTGCTATAGAAAATCTATTACAGTTTAGGCTATAAAGTGCTTGAATGGCTTTAGAAAAGACCCTCAAAATGAGAGAGAAAATAAACTGTGCACAATTTTGTTGCCGATATGTAATGTACATGTTTGCTAGGAATTCAATATTCAAATATCATTAAGTACCATCTTTGTGACATTTATCAGGGAAATGAGCTTCTAGTGTGTGAGAGAACACTTTGTTAGAAAGAGCTTTTCTAAGGACAGAATGAATTTACATTAGACATAACTGCACACTGCAGCGCTTCTTTTCCTGGTACCATTATGCTCTCTGTTAGATGTTCAAAATTGTGCATCAGCTTATATTTACAGTCCTGAAAATTAGTCCTGACTTCCCATACCTGTACACATTTTGTGAATGGTTTGTATTGCAGGTACTCTGACTGGGTTCCTTTTTGAAATTTTAGTCTACTGCTGTTGCATACATTCAATCAAATTCTTCTTGATAAAGCTCTAAACCAAAACTAGTGCCTAATCTCCAAATTTTGAATGTTTATATCTACAACTACATACCCATGTAAATATTTGATGATAAAATGTGTTGTTTGATGAGACATTCTGACTCTTGAGTGTCAGAGTGGTTAGAAAATTCGTCATTATTCAGCACGCATACTTGCATGTATGTATAAAACTTACAGATCTTGAGTTGCAATTTTAGATTTAAAGGCTTGAAAATGTTAGTGTTCGGGCATAGTCAGACACATGTGTGAGTTCCATACATACATGAATGCTAGTTGCTGTTGATGATTTCCAAGTATTTAAATTACGCTCACATCTGGAAAAAGTCAATGGAAGATTTGAAGATTTGAAAGGTTTACTGCAACAGTATGTTGTTATGGAACAGGGAGAAGGTAGAAAGCAGGAAAGAGGATAAAAGGGCTGAAGGTAACACTAATACTATAAATGATACAAGATGATTCAAATTAGGTTCCAAATTGTTAAAATGGGTGCTGAAGCAAAAAATTTTGTATTCTTCTTTCCTTCCAGAAATGAATAAATCAGCATTGTTGCAAAACTAGTAAAAAGTGAAGAAAGTCAACGTCTTTCGCTTAGATTGATGTCTCGGTCAGACTAAAATTTACACACCATTAAGCTTGCTTCCAAACATAATCCCCCCAGGATGCTTCTTAGTATTTAGAAATTTGTTCAAAACTGTTTGCATGCTGTAGAGTGATATTGCTAGAATAATGAAAAAGTGTACTTTTAATCACTGAGATTTACTTCATAAACGCCCGCCTCGGTCATTTCCTGGTGAATGAAACTAAGATGACAAAGATTTATCTCTTATTAATTGTTATTAATTTGTGATATTGCTTTGTGTATGGTGTTCCACTTTGGATATGACATCATGGTTGGTGTTGTAAAAACATATAGTCAGAGACCAACTACATAGGGAGAGTGAGAAGAAAAGAAGGCACCATAGATATAATCGCAGATTGTAAATGTTGCCTTAGTTTACCCATATAATAAAATACATTTCCTGTGTGTTTTTTTCTTTTAAATTTATTTTAGCATTTGATGTGGAGTGGATTAAATATAATTGTTGAGCTGGGCTTAGAGATAGGTGGGAGAAACTAAGTTAAAAGGAGTAACAGAATAGGAAATACAAAACAGCAGGAAGGGAGCGAGGTGAGTAGAACAATGAATTGGAACATGGAAGATCAACAAATATGGTCACAGAAGGAGGAGGGGAAGTCTTGGACAGGCTGGGAGCAGAGCATAGAAAACCATTTGTTAATAAACTAGATGTTAGCAAACCGACTTCCAAAAGAATGATTCACAGCCTGAAGATGCGAGTGGTATCTTGAGACACTCAATGCTGAAAACACATAGCGAGTCTTTGTAACTCACACCATCCCATACCGCTCTGCTTACCTTTCTCTGTGCCAGATTAGCAGCCTCGGGGAGTCTGGTGTCCCTGTGCTCTGACCTCGTTTTCTGAGCCAGAGATGGGTGGGTGAAGGGTTTGGTTGCAGCCTGATGCTTTCTATCTAGCCTTTTCCCCGTCTGGAGACAGGCGAAGGTTGTTTCAACTTTTTTCGTTTAATCTAGCAGCTTTCACTGGAAATACGGACACATCTGTTCAGTATGCAGAAACTTAGATTGCCGTTAGGCTCTCTGGGAGATGCCAGATACAACACGCGAGTATCGTAAAATTTGACTGCAAGAAGAAAGCTGGTAAACGGCATAATTTGAAGTTCCCGAACCAGAGTCCTGTCCAGTTTTAACTGCACTGATTTTTCTTAGGGCACATAAAATATTGTAGCAATGGCATGACCCTATGAAGTTGGTATATTACATATCAAAGTAAAAGGTCAAAATGCTGAAGGTTTTCTGCACTTCATCTTGTGTTCTGTACACTTGGTCACACGTTGAGTAATTTTAAAATAATGAAACAGTTACCCAGAATAATAAATCTTTTAGCCAGTCATTTGTTTATTTTAAAAATGATTTTCCGTTCCCAGTTGATCAGATTATCTTGGCCTGGCTTCCTACAGACTTCTGTCTTGTGGCTGGCTGTGGTCTCCATTCAGAGTTTTCTCACGGCAGCACGCTGTGTGATCATTTGCCCACATGGGTCTCTGTCATCTAATATTGGGTGAGCTCATATATAATAATGTAGATGGGAAGGGACCCTGGAGGTGATCCAGTTCAACTCCCTGCTTTGTGCAGGGCTAATTAAAATGAAGTTACTCAAGGCTTTGTCTAGCCTTCTTCAAGTTTTGCACATCCCTGAGGATGGAGATTCCATAACCTTCCTGGGCAACCTGCTCCACTGTTTTTCTGCCTTCACGATGAAAAAAATTTCTCCTAATAGCTAAGCGGGACTTTTCTTGTTGCTGAAGAGAGGTCTGTTCCAGTTCTTCATCTTTGTAGTTGTTCTTCAGGTATTTGTGGGCAGCTACTAGGTTGTTCCTTAACCTCCCTTCCACCAGACTAATTAAGTCCGTTAACCTCTTTTCACAGGAGAGCTACAGACTGCTAACCACCTTGGCTGCCTGCCCCTTGATCCTTTCCAGTTTTTTTTCACATCCCTCCTGAACTGAGGGGCCCAAAACTGGGCACGGTGTTCCAGGTTCAACTGCGCTATAGTGAAGTAGACCCGAGCAATAACCTTCCTTCAGTGGCTGTGTTCCTCCCAGTACAGCTCAGTTTGCAGTTTCCCTTATGTATAGAGAGCGCAGTATAGACTGGTGTTCAACCTGGTGTCCACTGTAACCCCACTGCAACTTCCTTTTCAGCAGGGACATTGTTCAGCCAGTCAGTTCCAATATATGGCGTTACTCCTCCATAGGTGTAAAACCTTGCACTTTTCCTTACTTAATTTCATGAGAGATCTGTTAGCCCGCTTCTCAAATCAATGGAGGTCCCTCTGGATCGAAGCCCTGCCATTCATTGTCAGCTATTCCCTGTTTTTGTATCACCTGGCAATTTGCTCTGTCACCATCCAGGCCACTGACAGAGATATTCAACAATATCAGCCCCAGGATCAGTCCCTAGTGTGGTTCACTGATTACCAGCAGCCACCCAAACATCGAGGACATTGATCTCAGCCGGTTTTCAACTCAAGTAGTAGTCTGTTTACCCAGCCTCTGCTTCCTTATTTTCCAAATGAGAATGCTGTCCGAGTCAAGTGTGGAGTGCCTGGCTAAATTCAAAATAGCTTGTATCCACCGCTCTCCTTCCTTAACGACTCCTTAACCTGTTGCTCCCACGCTGTTGGCTGCTCCTTTCCTTCCCAAGCGTTGCTGTTAAAAAGGAGCAAGGAGCAGGTTTTTCTCGTGAAGACTAATGTCCAGGGTATTGAATACTTAAGCATTTTCTTTAACACCTTGCACTAGTTTGTCTTACCACTCCGTCAGTGGACTTATTTTTTCCCTTTTGAAACAAGGATACCTGTAAATATCCTTTTTCATCTGTGGTTTTGTTCCTCTGTACTGAAGTAATGCTTTTATGCTACCTGTTTGCTGCCTGCCCATATTGTCATCTCTTGTAAGCTCCCATTTTGCCTTTTTGTTATTGAGAAACGTTCTGCTTGGCCAGCTGGGTCTTCTGCTGAAATTCCATGTCCTCCTGCAGAAGAGAGTTCATGAGAGCTCAGCAGCTGTCTCTTCCAAATCATTCGGCGCTCTCGGGCACCCTTTGCTTTCATGGGTGCAATACCCTGAATCAATCGAAGTCTCTTCTCCTAAAATACAGTGTCCTAACTCTCTTGCTCACTTTCCCAACATTTCTCTGGATCCTGAACCTGGTCATCTCGTAGCTGCTGCAGTCCAGGCAGTCCTGTGTGACCATATTCACCACCAGTTCTTCCCTCCATCAGCATTAATGGTTATTTCTGCCCACTTGAAAAGCTGAAGTGGTTTTGTTTCATTATGCAGGCAGGGAGAAAATCAACAACAGTTCAAAAGTGGTTTATCTTAAAACGTGTGTAGAACATTTACATGCTTAATGGCTTTGGTTATCACATTCTTTCTTACACTGTTCCTCATCTGTGTAACATGCTGTTGAACCTCCAGGAGATGGTGGGATACCAAAGACAGCAGAGAAGGGGGATCAGAGAAAAGATGGTGTCCAAGAAGGCTGATGAAATTACTGCAGTTCATTTGTAAATCTCAGTGACTTGCTAACTGTGCTACACTTGATTTTATTAAGAAACATACCTGTGAACTAACTTCAGGTTGACTGCACTGATTGTGGTTTTTTCCTGTCTGTATGAAGCCTGAGGTGTGTACACACGAGGGCAAGAAACCAAAACACTTTGCACTGGATAGATGGTGTACGAATTCAGTGGTCTTGCTCAAGTGTCGGTTCCTGATAGAAAGCAGTACATAGCTTTAAGAGGTTTATTCTGGACAATTCACAAAGTTGTGGACAATATTACCTCATAAGTGCTTTGGACCATTTTTTATAGATGTTTGGAAACTGGACCTTTGGAACGCTGGTGTTCACTGTGCTTGTATTCACAGTTACCTTGAAGGTAAGGGATGCTGTATTTTATCCATTGAAACTTCCTTAGAGCTTGTTTTTGAATTGCTGGTTATTTAGATTTGTTTCTCTCTAAGACCATATGTCGTCGTATTAGTTTAATTTAAACACAGGTTTTGCTATCTGTGCCTTCTTTTAACCGTGCTCAAAATTGAAAAAGGTGTTTTAGCTAGTTCTGGGTAGAATCCTTCCCTTTTTTCAAAGGCTGTCATTTTATTTCATCTCCTGCTGAGTATTCTGTTGCCTCTGGATATTAATAAGACCATATAATCTCGTTTGGTTTTTTTTCAGCTTGCACTAGATACACACTATTGGACGTGGATAAATCACTTCATGATCTGGGGGTCCCTGGTATTCTACATTATCTTTTCTCTGCTCTGGGGAGGAATTATTTGGTATGAACCCTCAATATAAATTGCATTGCGAATGTTGTTTCAGAAACATAAAGTTGTTACATATTTCACCTTTTTGTCCCAACTGGAATGAAATTTACCTTTTCTATATTGCAGAACTCCCAATAGCAGTCCCATTTTAAAAACATCAGTAATGCTAATTAGAGAAAGCTCAGCTCTTCTTTCACTGAACGCCTGCTAAAATATTCTTAGAGAAGAATATCGGACCTCTGACTGCCACTGGGGCTATCTCAGGGGTGTCAGTCAAAAGCAGTCCAAGGGTTGGTTCGAGGAGCTGAGGCTGCTGATCTGAGGCAAACCATCACAGAGTAGGTCACGTCTGCGCAGCTCGGGGCTAGCCACCCGCCTGCTGGGCTTGTCTTGGAGGGCACTGGCTGCAGCGGTCTAAACTAGAGCCAGGGAGCGGAACTCACGTGGGAGTCCTGTGGATGACCAGGAGTCCGGTGTTCGAGCTCGTTATTTGCCCCCTTCTTTAGCAAAGTAGATTTACTGTAGATGTCTGAGCACCTCCTTGTTCTACTGTTGGTAAGAAGCTTTTTAAGAATTGGTATAACTCTTGTACATAGTTGATTGAAAGTGGTTTGGTTTGGTTTGGTTTTTTTCTATTAAAAAATTCTGTGTCCTTGAAACTGAAATTTTGGGGATAGGAGATCAAGTTGAAAGAAGTTCCAAGTTCTTACTATGCCCGATTGCCATCAGGAGCTCCAGTGTGCGTTTCTCACCTGTAGAGCGCCCAGTTGCAAGGTTATCTTTTCTAACCTCTTCTGCCGGAGCTGTTCTACTCTGTATGCATAAGTAAACATTGTGAGGCACCAGAGAGAAAGCAGAGACTGTTACATCATGATTAAGGTGCCATTTAATTTGGCGTAAGGATTTGTATTTCAGCGTGCCCTTTGCAACTGAGTAACTACCTGTCAACTCCTTAGATATTCAGTAGCCTCTCTTTTTTAACCCCAGTAAGATCAGATCCCAGTTTCTCCAGCATCAGAATGAAAACAGTTTGTAGAAGCGACACTTCCCCTGATAATGTTTTCAGCCAGCCTTGCTGTGTATTAGAGATGTGACTATTTACATGCAGCCATGTATTTTAACTTGATTACCTCTTTAGAATGCAAAGACTTCTATCAAATTTTGGAAACTAGCAGGAGACTGTCCTACTGGTAGGAGGGCTTTACACTGCGGTGTTGCTACAAACCGTCTCTCAATCTTTGCTCTCAGTAAACGTGGCCTCTGGTGCCCGTGGCCGTACAGTGACGGCATTTTAATGACCACATAACTGCCATGGAGATACAGGGAAGCATGGAAGCGAAGGTGGTGAAAGTGGGGGCAGATACAAATGTGGTGGGTAGGTTAGGGAGCATAGCATGAAACAGTCAGAGATGCTTAGGGGGGCTTGAGAGGTACGGAAAAAAGCTGTGGTCAATGAGCCTTACTCTGAGGATATGTTACAAACGAGCGTATGTTGGGGAAGTGACGGGTGGGACGCTGAGAAGAAAGGTGGAATGTATCTGGGGCAGGAGGAGGAGTAGATGGAAGAGCATAAACAGGGTAAGAATGTCACTTAGTCTATTTTTGCAAGGGTGAGGCAGCGTGGAAGGGAGGACAGCATGGCATTTCCTGCAGCCTGGAAGGCAAGAGGAAGGCTGTTACCTCTAGTCAGCGCGTGTTTAGATCTCTTTTTGAGAAAACTGGGATGGATGAACTCCCACAAATCGGGAGGTTGAACCTGAAGTATTTCATCAGTGTCATAATTTTTATATTTAACATTGCCAGTCTTTCTTTTGCATATTGAAGTGTAATAATCTCTTTAATCTTTTTCCTACTAGGCCTTTTCTCAATTATCAGAGGATGTATTATGTGTTCATGCAAATGCTGTCTAGTGGTCCTGCATGGCTGGGTATAATTCTGCTCATAACTGTCAGCCTTCTTCCAGATGTTCTCAAGAAGGTCTTATGCAGACAGCTGTGGCCTACAGCAACAGAAAGAATCCAGGTAAAAATATTTTTCATTGTGAAGTTAGTTCTTTGTATCACAAGTCTCTACTAAGGAGACCTCTTTCAAGGTCAGCGACCAGATTAGAATAGAGGTTCCCCATCTGTGGGGCGTATCACCGGTTGTATACCAGCCACTTCTGAGCAGTATGGTGAAAGACACTGCCTGCTGTTTACGTGGCGGTATTTACCCGAATCCTGGGGCAACCCCTGTGCCTCCGTACCAGCAACCACAAGGAAATCAGCTGAGGAGGATGGTGGGAGACAGGTACGTGGCTCAAGCGGATTCCTGATTTGAAGAGATAAGAAGGGCAAGGGGATCAGGATTTCCGTGAGGCTAGATAGGAGGCACTTGCATCGGCCTGGGCAGCAGTTGTTCCTGCTGTTGTAGAGTATTCGGAGACACCGCCCGCACCCCTGAACTGAAGTAATTGGCCTTCATAGCAAGGCATTGCACTGCATAAACGAAACTCTAATGCGGATGTTTTAGCATTTACCATGTAAGCTGAGCAGCGTAGTTATCTAAAATGGAAACCCAGCTAAAATAAGCTAAGCGCAAAATAAAACTGGTAGGAAGGGAGCCTGTGATTTTACTGAAATCCCCCTTGAAGTAGGGATTTGCACAAGCAGTTGCAATCCCGTACCAAGGGACTCTACAACTGCATGTGTGTTTATTATTGAACAAATCTAGAATTTATACACTTAAAATAAATGTGATTAATATATAGCGTGTTGGTAAGGAATATGTAGTAAACTCATGCCAACATTCATACTGCATGATCTGTGCAGAATACTACTTTCTTAGGAAACTGTTTTATACTGATGCTGTGCCTGTTACAAAAACACATGTATTAAAACTTACTCATATTCTATTCGTCAATTTTTCCTTTTATATTTCAACTTACATTTTGCCTGTTCCGACACGTTATTTCTACACAAACGTGCCTTGCTGTGCCAATGGGAAGAGTATTTTAAAATTTGTCGTCTCCTTTCTTCTAAGCAGCCCCAAAGGAGAAACTACTGTGTAAATACAGGTCTGCTCTGCCGAGGCTGAAAGGGAAGGCAGGTGCTGTGGGAAGTGTGGTACTATTGTGGGGCCGTCCAAGCAACCTCAGTAGAAAACGTTGCCTGCGTTTTCGACCCCAACAGACTTTCATGTATTTTATGCGTTAGAAGGTGAAGGACAGTAGAGGTGTTAAGCATAAAACTTAATGTTACTGCCCGTGCCCTTTTTGGCCTATCAACTGCCACTGGTAGGTTAAAATAATGAGTTACCAGCAACTGTGTGTAGGGATTAATTAGCATTTTGATGTTTATTTGAGAATATACTTGAAGGGGAGAGGAATAAAGAAACTTTGCTTCCAAGGAAAGTAAAACTTCCCCTTTGGCAAAGGTAAAAAATTCTTCTCTCATACCTGCAAAGTAAACTCCTTGCCGTTGTTCTGTATTCCTTGAATGTACAGTTGTTAAGATGCCCCACTTCAGGAGGAGAGGAAAGAATAAAGAATAGCAGAAAAGCGTTCCCAGGCAGTTCAGCATTTAGCTTTTACTGTTTCGGTATCTAATAGACGTGTCTTTGCCATACACGCTACTCGTGGAAGAAGTTGATCTCGGTACGGGTTGTGCATGCTTGATTTAAAAGTCTAAAGAGAGACAAGGAGGAGGGGTTAATGCAAAGAAACAAGCTGGCAAACAAAAGCCCCAAACAAAGGTATCACAGCATTTCTTACAGACTTTGTCTGTTAGTGCTGGAAAATGAATCCACTGTAAAGCAGACTTTGGGCTTAACGCTGGCAATGTTCGTTTTTTAATATTTAGTAGAAAACCTTTGACTTTTAACCAGTTATATCCCTTGTGTTTCTTCTTCCCTCTCTTTGTTTCTTCCTGTCTTCCAATCCACTTTGTCTAAATAACTGCTACCTTGCTTTAAACGTAAATGATGTGCACGGTTGCTTCCTACAATCTTCTGGGGAAATCAGACTAAACATCAGTGCCTTTCTGTTGAGCAGTCCACCATCTTTATGCTTTCTCAGACTTCAAGCAGTCTAAGTTTCTAATGGAACAAAAGGTGACTTTTTTCTGCCTTTCTGCATGCTTGGCCATTTCATTCAAAGGACAGTAAAAAGCTTATCATCAGAAGTTATTTACTGTACTCATTATCTCCATTTCTGATTCACGTCAACTATGTTTTGAAGAATACTTTTTAGTACAGTGTTTTCCTTCTTCTGTTTGCTTATCTCAGAGATTCTATCAATCATTGTCACAGTCCGTCACTATCATTTTTGTCACTGTTGCTACTGAATTTTACATGATGTTTCTGCCTCAAGAATCTAGGACTCTTAGATCCCCATTTTAATCATTGGTCTATCTGTAGGTGAATGCATGTCGTGTTTGCATTGTACCCGAGTAAATGGAATAGTTGCCACACAAAGAAGTGGTAATTCTGATTATGCTGATGTTACTAGCGTCATACAGAAAATGTGGTACTGGAAGCCATTTAAGTGATCTTTGGAATATATTAATGAATCTGCTCTGCTGTGATAGCAAATGCAAGGTTTTTATTAATAAGTTATTTCCAGCATGTACTTTGAAACTGAGCTTTCTTAATATTCCATTTCATGAAATTCCATGCTCTTCCTAGAAAAAAAACAGTTCAAGATCCAGAAGTGTATGACATTTAACGTAATACAAAAGTGGAAGAAATGCTAGTAAATCTTGGCTTCCCTAGAGTCTGTAAGAAAACTATTTCTGACTTAACAGTAGGAAACTGTTGGTTTCCACTGCAGATTTTAGATCTTGATTTCTTAACCGGTTAAGATAAAAAATATATTTCCTCTTTCTTTCCCCCTTCAAAAATGTATAGTCAATAAAAATGACTGTAATTATGTAAGTCACAGGGAAACTACACAAAGTTTGGGGTTTGGGTTTTTTTTTTCCACTATTGAAAATTCTGGCTAAAATTGGCTTTTAAGTGCTTTAGGATTGGTTTGAACTGAGCTTGTAACCAGTTATTTTTAAACTTGCTGCATTCCTATAAGCTGTATTGCTTTCTTTGTAAGAAAGGGCTTCTGGGACAGTTGACAAGATTAACATAGGACCAGCAGCCACCTCCCAGGTTACTAAATTAATTCTCCTCTGGCAATTAAGATCACATAAAGCCTTTGAAGCAATTCTTAGGCTTCTGAGTTTTTTCAATTACTTGAAAGTCACTCCAGTGTGCGGTGGGCGATTGCTTACCAGCCTTATCATTCAGACGTTTGTAAACACTCCAGATCTAGTTCTGTTTTGGGAGAGCTTTTCAGTGTGAGAGAGACCTGTACACACACATACATACAGATGTGTGTATACAAATACATATATGTACATACAAGGCTATATGTATATATATGTGCGTGTATATCTATATACACACACACATGAACTGTTGTCTTTCTTGGGCTAAACCACTTCATTCTGCAAAAGCTTTGGAGGAATCTGTTGTCTTTTGGTAATTTTGGTCAAAATCTGCGCATGTCTGTCATACATGCAGTCCCAGTGACTGGCTCAATGAAAGAAGCTGAATTTTGTGATTTAACTGGAAATTGTGCAGCTGTGAGGTTTCTTTCAGCCTTTACTTTTAAAAAGCAAGACGGTATTTTTTTTTTTTTTTAATATATCCAATCTACATTAATTGATTACGTTTCCTTTTCCTCTATTCTTCTTTCATGAATAGCAGAAGCTCAGCAGCTCTGTTAGGGAAAATACAAATTCACTTTAAATTGTCCTCATTTTTATAACTGTCACTGTGACAGTGTTACAGCAATCCCAAATATTTTGTAGCTGAAATACCAGGTGTTTAGATTCTGAGCTGTAAATAACTTCTGTGCTTTTATCCCTTTTTAAGAAATATTTTTCTTTTTCTCTTCGCTGCTGACTGATGTTTTTGTACTTCACTTTCCCTTCAGTCACAAGATAGGCCCATCAGCTTTGTTACGAGATCTCTACCCTTTGCTGCGCTTGGGGAAACCCAAAGTGGTACCTTTGCCTGGGGAAGCCTCTCTGGGGTTTCATCATTCTTCTGTTCCTCAATGTGCTTAGCTGCTCTGCCACGACCGCGGGGGTCTCCGAGAAAGCTGGTCACCAGCAAACTGTTGCCTTTGTCATGTGTCAGGCTCCTCTTCTATGGAAAACATAAAGAAATGGATCTTGCTCTTGCAATATTTGAATCCCATGGAAGAAGTTACCTCGGCGACTCCCCTGCCCTCTCTCCCCGTGGTGTAACGACTAAGCTGTAAGTCAGCCTTCGTTAGCACTGGCCCCGTCACCTCCGTGTGTAGCACTCCCTTCGGTGTACCAGCTGTTCTGGGGAGTAGCGAAGCGGGACGTCCGCTCCTTAATCTGGAGGCAATTTGGCCTTGTCCTGTCACGGGGACCTCTCCCATTCGGTACAGGTTATTGTCGGAGGGGCAGGACACACAGCCCACGGTACTTTGTGGTCCAGTTCAGTGCTTTTGAGTCATTAAGTATTTTTAACAGAGTTTGAAATGGAATTAAAAACATCTTCCAAGGATTAACCTCAGGCTCAAGAAATAGAAACCTTGTTTTACACTGGGTAACTTTTCCTTTTTAAACCTATCGGAAAATCCGTCACCTTTACAGGGCTTCGCTACAATAGTTACATTTGTACCAAATGGTACAATTCATTCGCTGTTTCCCTCTTGTATTCAGCAAGAGTCTCACTGTTTTTCCTCATCCTTGCAGAAGAGTATGAGACATAAAACAGCCCTAAATGCACTGGCGAACAGCGATGGGCCGCTTCTTGAAGGAAACCTTTCAGCTTCCGAGCCATAATTAGATCAAAGCTAGGTAACAGTACTGTACGTGTTGCCAGTTTGGATTAATTTCTGTTGGTGAACTGTGCTATTTACAAATCAACTGTTTCCTCCAGAGTTTTTCATGTACTTTATCAATATTGATACAAAATCATTGTTTTACTTGGAGAGCCTAGTTTTTACAAGAGATGTTCCATGCCACAGGTAAGATCTTTTTGTCTCAGACACTTACTCATATTAAGCAAAACACTGAAGCAATATACCCATCTCCAAGTCCTGTAAATACGCTGTGTTATGTATAGTGTCGTGTGACATTGCTTCTGTAAGAACTGCAGTCGCTATTGCAGAGCGTACTCCCACTACACCACAGTGTAAAATACACGAAGTCAGAAGTAATTCTCATACACGAGGAGTTTATCCATCATCTCATGCTCTTGAATACACATATAGACCAAATGCAGACGGTCCAGCAGGCAGATAACCACAAATAGGAAGCGAGTTACTTGTGAATAGGACCTCGGGGCAGGAGACTGGGGCTCTACATCCGACACCATCTGCCCCAGTAAGGTGTTCTGTACAGACCAGTGCCTTGCGGCATCGCTGCCTCCGATCAGGAGAGAAACGCGGTAGCCTTGCCAAATACCCGAGTCAGCAGCAGGAGGGATGAGCTCCTAAACCCTCCGAACGTTAGGGCAGCAGAATGACCTTCTCTGCTTGTCGTGGTTTCAGCTCAGCCGGTAACAAAGCACCACGAAGCTGCTCGCTCGCTCCCCACCCCCGCCCCGGCCACGTTGGAATGAGGAGACAATCCAAAGGCAGGCTCGTGGGTCGAGACAAGGCCTGGGAGGGATCACTCCCCACTTATGGGCACGGGCAAAAGACAGGCTCAACTTGGGAAAAAAAACAAAATAATTTTAATTTACTACAAATCAAAACAGAAACAAAACACAAGGGTATTAGGAAGGGAAACCAAACCTCAGAACACCTTCCCCCCCCACCCCTCCCGCCTTCCCAGCTCAGCTCCACTCCCGATGATNACGGGAGACAGTCCTTCACCAACTTCTCCAGCGTGGGTTCTTTCCGCGGGCTGCAGTTCCTCACAAACTCCCCTGGCACGGATCCTTTCCGCGGGCTGCTCTCCAGTCTCACACTGCTCCAGCGCGGTTTTTACCATGGGCTTACGGCCATCTTGGGGGCCTCCGCTCCACCGTTCACCCCCATGGGCTGCAGGGGGACAGCCTGCCGTCTCCCCACAGGCTGCAGGGCCATCAGCCTCCTCAGGCGCCCCTCCTCCCCCTCCTTCTTCACTGACTCCAGTATCGGCAGAGATGTTCCTCTCAGGTTTTCCCAACCCCACACTACCTGTTCCCCTTCTTAAATATGTTCTCCCAGAGGCGCTACCACCGTCACTCCCCGCCTAGAGGTGGGTCCGACATTTTGGCACATCCAAAATGTCAAGGCAGCGAATTTTCCAGCAGCTTCCTAAAGGGGCCGCCTCTGCAGCCCCCCTCCCCTGCCACCAAGGAAAACCACGCCACGCAAGCCCATAACACTGCTTTACATCATCTCCTTGCCATGCCACTGATTACACGACCAAGCGTAAGTGCGAAGGTACGCTTTTTACTCAAACACATTCCCACCTGGATGCCGTATCTGCTCCAGTCCCTTCGTGCTTTCCTGACCCCAAAAGCAGCACATGAGGAATTAAGGTGCAAAGTACCAATGTGTGAAGAGGACAAACGCGCTGTAACGTGCTGGTGTGGGCTGCAGGGCTTCAAGGTAGTCGAGGGGTGCTTTGATTTGCTTTTAATGACTGCTAGACAAGTGGTAGTAGAAAACCCCAGCTTTACCGAGTAGCTACAGGCATGGCAGATTGAAAGCGCTGTCCTTGGAGCTCTGTGTAGAAAAAACATGATTTTATTTTTAGAAATACATACGGTAACTAAAATGCTTCACTTTCTAGTTGGAAGAATAGGAAAAATAGCTACCATAGAGTGTATGACTACTCTCTCCGACACTGCCGAAACAAAGTCTGCTAATCTGTTACCCGATGATCTACATTTTTCTGTATTAATGTTGGTATTTGGTCTATATGTGTGTTTAAAAGAACCCAGGCCTCACTGCTAGTAAGCAGTTTGGCATAGGTTGCTGACTTTTCCAAGAGTAACTGTTGTAAGACAGCTTTCTGATTGCCCTCAGTTATGCAAGAGTTCAAGCTTGTGATGGGCATTAAAAGTGTATTATTACATCTCAGCCAAACTTCTGTAAGCTACCTCATTAATACTTATTTTGTGCTTTTGTCCCCTCTACTACTGGGTTGCTGTTAACAGGGAAGGAGGAAGGGGATGATTAAGAATCAGAGGATTACCTGGCTTACACAGCATTCTTGGAGAGAGTGATTTATCACATTGATTTGAATCATGCTTGTAATGCATTTATATCTTAAATACTGTCACATAACCTCTATACCTGGAAATGATATGTGCATTTAGTGAGAAGAATTGTCATGCAGCCATGGCGTTACTGTAGGCCCGAGCATTTCCTGAGTGGAAGTGCCAATTCTGCCAGAGTGTGGAGCAATTAAGTGGTACAGATAAATTTTAATGGACAATTAGACCAAGGTAGTGTTGTGATGCGTGGTATAAGTTGCCCGTATAGATGCAACATGTAACCTAAGCCAGTCCAAAATCAGATACGGCTTAGAAGTACAAAGCAAGGGTATTAAAGCTCTGGAACTTTCATCTGTTAGCACAAACAGACTGTAAAGAATTCCCTCTCTTTGGAAGTACAGGGCAAAGTACTTGAATCTGTTCTCTCTTAAAATTCCCCATAAGAAGTCCTGACTAAAGAAGTTCAGAGATAAAAACATGTACCAGGAGAGACTGCAAAATGAAATATAAACTCGATTTAAAACAATTCAGCTTGAAAGCAGTCTCTGCGTCTTCATCTGTTCTCTGAAGAGACGTGTTATCAGGTTTAGAGATTATGTGTAAAATTATCCCTGGTTCTGTAGGTCTTAATATAAAACTAAGCATGTTGAAAGCGGTTGAGATTGCTCAGCAGCATAAGGGGTTATACCTTTACATGAAAGAAACAGCCAGAGTGGTGATCTAGTGAAAGGCATTATTATGCCAAGGGCACAATGGCCCTATGAAGGGACACAACTGTAGATTTTTTTAGCTCCAAAATCATCTATTCACTGTCTATTTGGGTTTTTTTCCCTTTTAACAGAACGCATCGAGGCACTGTCGGGAGCACATCTCGGAATTCACACCTCTGGCCTGCCTGAAAAGCCCAAGATACAGGAGCAGTGACTGCAGCAATTCCCCAGCAAGAAGGTCTAATTCTCATTCTAAAAAAATGATGTTTACGCACTGGAGAGGCGTTAATTATTCAGTACTTCCGTCGGTCTTTGGCTATTCCAATAAGCATTGCCGTTCCAGTGCAGGCCACCACTACAGTGGGACAGGTTTGGAAACGTCTGTATGACAGAACACCAAGTCAAGCCTTTAAAAACTGTGGTTTTGTTTATTTCTTTTTTTTTCAGGAAACAAACCTGTCACAGAAATATATTAGACTATATGTGGCTTTTGCTGTCTGAGGTAGCATTCAGACAAACAGGATCAAGAGCTAGAAGTGTGAACCCTTCCAGGCCAGTAGGCCTCTTTTTATGTTTTGAACTACTGGAGCAATGAACAATCTGCACAGTCTGGTACTGTGAGACTGGTAGCACTAAAAATTCTCTTCATCCTGTGTCAAGACTTTTGTGCATTTACTGCTTCTGTCATCTTTAGTCATTTTCTTTGTTACTTGAAGTGCATGGTTTCAGTCAGTGACCTACATTTTGAGATCAACAGTTTTAATTTTCAGCCAGAAGCAATGACCTCAGTTATCTCCAATGAAAGTCTCCTAAAGCATATTTAACAAGTGCTGTTTCTGATTTTCCTCTGTCCTTTCTCTTTCTTTGCTCTTTCTGTAGAACAAACTGGTGTTTCCTCTGTGCAAATCTGCTTTCAAGAAACGCTCTCTAATGTTCACTTCCTTGTAAGTGGCCAAATCAGGGCTATGTCTGGTTTTCAGTTAGTTTTCCCCCGTAGAAGGATAGGCAAAGCAGTCCTTGTGTAGAGTATGTGCACACTGTATGAAGTCAAGTTGGCTGTTAAACAGGTAAATATCATCAAGGTTGATATCTACTCCAAAACTGAACGTAAGCATTTTGCCTAAAAGGTTTTTGTGGATTTCTCAAAGACGCAGATTACCTGGTGTTCCCGCTTCCTATCCCCGGGATCATAAAATAGGCATAGCAGAAAGTAGTATATATCAAGGGTTTTTTGACACATTTTTTTCCCTAGAAGAAGAAAGGCTGTTTTTCCAAAGAAGCGTCTTTTACTATCGGGATTCATCCTCTTAATTCTGCTGGTTTTGTGTGTGTATGGCTAAATACTGGCTAATCGGCTTGGTAGATGTATTGCAAAGCACGCAACCGTTAACTTCTGCAAGCGAACCACGAGGTGGCACACGGCTGCTGACCAACAGTTGAACCGTAGTTGTGATAGAGAAACTAGTTTGACTGCGAGGATTCCGTTCGAGTGACCTGAAGAATGACAGCCAACTTGCACTTCTGTTTTCTCTGCTAGATTTATGGTACCTTGCACTGATTCAACTATTAGCTGTGTCCTCGTCTTGTTTCTTCAGTCCAGTGTTTTATTTTGGGGTGCAAAAATATCTGAAGGAGTAATCTGATTTCAATCAGTTTCGGCCTCGTGGTTAGAACTGGTTAATAACCATAGTCATTAAATACCTCTGGGAGGACATTAGCTAAAAATTTACTTCAATGCGAAAACAAAATATTTGGAATCGGAGCTGCAGCCTTTACTGGAAGACCTGGCCAAGACATTGTTAGTTGTCTTTCGAATGGACTAGGGTGGCACAGAAAAATTATTTCCCTTTTTGTGTTTAAAAAACCCAAAAAACCCCTGAGGCAAAATGGTTTCCTTACTAATTTACTTTTTAAGAAAAGAAAAATCAACTTCCTAGGAAATGTCCTCACAATATTCGAGTGATTTTTGCATTAAACAGTGAAGTATTATTAAAATGCCCTGGGACAAGCAGAGATTGTCAAGTGGGCTGTGAAACTTTGAGCATACCAAAGATTAAGAGAATTTTAAGAAGTCTAATGGTGAGCACCACAGGTGAAGGTATTTTTACCATTCAACATGGAGCACTTTTATGTTTCGAAGAATGTCCTCATAGCAGTAACATTTTGAAATACATACATACGTGTGTGGTTGTGTGTACACATACTTGCCACTGCAGACTTGAATGTTGGTCAGTTAGAACCGTCCCCTACATAAAACACTGGTGTATATATTTTTAAAAAGTTAATATGGGTATAAATTTTATACCAGTAGCAGTGACAAATTTCTTGTGTGTAGTTAACAAATTATTTGTAATGTATTTTTTAGAAATCCTAAAATTGCCTTTGCACTGAAATATTTTTCATACTGTAGCTATTTATAAATCTGTTTTACGCATACATTTGTTAACACACCATTTCTATTTTTTTTAGTATATGTTTTGAAGGCTTTTTTTATACCTATGAGTTTTGGCCACTTAAATTTAGCTTAGAGTGGAGTTGTGGCTGAATGTTAAAATTCTAATGAATGTCAAATTAGAAATACAGGTCTCTTGCTCTGTCAGTCTCGCCCAAACTATCGATGTTTTGTTGGTATTTGTGATAGCGGCCATCAGAGCGCTGTACTTCCAGTGCTGTACTGTTACTGCTAGCTTTTTTACTCTATAAAGCCTCCTGCTTTCTTACTTTTCTGAGTTCCATCTTTTAGCCTTAAATAAGGAGATTTTTGCTTGATGTTTTTGAGAATGCTGCATTCCTGTTCTGCCTACTAACAAAGCAGTTCACTGCGAACTTCATGTAGCCCTGCACTGAGAAATAATTATTGACACTGTTATTCAGGCTGAAACACCTATATACGTGCTTGGGAAATTTTAGTTAAACATGTTGGGTTTTGGAGGAGAAAGAATGCTTCAATTTAAGTGGAAGTTTCTGCTTTGACTTAGCAATACTTTCACAAGTTTTTAGTCTTCGTTAAAATAGACCGTTTAATGGAAAAAAACATAAGACATCAACTCGGTTTCACTTGATGTGCTTTTGCTTCAGTCCCTGTCACTGTTGCCATGCAAACCTAGTCCACTGCAGCAGGTGTTAACTTGGAGTTGCGTTGTAAATGGATTGGACGAGACACAGATGAGAAAGTGGAAGTTAGAGCAAAATGCATTAGGATGTTTTATTATGGATGGGACACTGAAAGGAGACAGCTTTTTATGTACTAAAAAAAAAAAGAATTAAAGGGGAAAAGTATAAAAACCTATGTAACTTCCTAACTTGCCTTGTTTAAATTGTTGCAGCTTTAACAGCATAGTGTCTCCATAACTGCTTCTATAAGTGTCTTGAAACTGGTAAGCGCTAACCAAATCTATGTGAAGACTTAGAAAGTATTTCAAGCTTTTCAGCCACTCAAGTTCATATATTCCTGCAGTGGCTTGTGGCAGAAGATCTTTTTTGCTTTACCATGTACAAAAAAAGTGTTTGTTCAGCCACTTAATGTAAAAGCTTACAGTTTACTTTCTTGCTTGCATTAGCCTGTTTGTCTTGGCCCAACTGGCTTGCAAATGTAAAAGGAAAAAAATAGCTTAATTTAACAACTGCACTACTGCACTACTTTTCTTTTGGAAGCCAGTGGGATCATTGTGCTCATGCTACTGTCTCTGTTAAAAAAGCTTTAATGGAAATTTGTGGAAGTATTATGAAAAAGTCCGTGATTCTACTTTGCAGAATAATCTAAAATGGAGCTTTAATTTTTTACCTTATGAAAATTCACAGAATTTTAATCTGCGTTGTCTCTGACATAAATCCTGTGCTATGTACACATTGCATTTTAAATGTCCTTTCATGATCTAATGTAAAGTAGAATCTGCGAAAGTTGCTGTGTGGGGGCTGGGGGGTAGTTATCTGTGCATTAAACATTAACGATGTCTGTAGCCATCAGCACCAAATACTGACACTTATTTTTAACCGTACAATTCTAGGTGCATTTATTTGAAAATAAATCAGCCTTCAAATCTAACGTTTAGATTATCCTATACCTCTTCATTTACTTGATTTGAAGAGTCAGTGTGTGAATACATTACTGTAAAGTTTCTTTTCAGTGCTATTTTTATTTCTGTAGATAACCAAATGTAACTTGTTTCTATTCAGTCACGGTTTGGATCCTTATGTAGAATATATAAGCAGGAGACATGAATCTGCTTGCAATAAATATAAACATTCAAGACTGGTTGAAGTTTGCTCACGAGTAATTAAAATAATTCTAGTATGAATATGAGATGGTTTCATATTAGTCTGTAATAAAATGCAAGTAGATAACAGAGAATGGGATGAGTGTTTGAATCTGTTACTGAATATGCTTGCAGTCACGTTTCTTTTCAGAAGAGAGTATAGGTAGCCAGGTAAAAAAGCCAGCTAACACAGTGGGAAATTCAGAGAAAGCTGGAGCACGGGTGGTGTGGGGGGTTTGCTGCAAAGCTCACAGAAACTGATAGCGGTCCAGAAGAGCTTTGTTCCTCCTGCACAGATTGGGAAAGCGCTAAAGTTCTTTCCACACTAAACTCGCGAGCTACACGTGAGAAGATCTGTATTTCCTTGTGGTTCTGCTGTGCGGGGTACCCGGAGCTGTTTCTCCTTTCTTTTGCAATGTTGGCAATTTAAAGAAACCGAATTCAAGGCGACAGTAGTGTGCTTTACCATCTGAGTTGGTAGCAGTGTTCACAGGTTCTTACAAAGGAGGCTGAGTGCACAGAAACACCACCGTTTTCTTTCGTGTTACGGGACTTTCTGTAGTTTCAAGCCCATTCCAGACTGCTGAGGCCATGGCCGCAGTCGGAGTGCAGGTGTCCTGGAGAGCCCCCGCAAAGCAACTCAGAGCGTTAGGTGAGCGTTGGCCTTCCTCTTCCGCTCCGAGGCTGTGTAGAATGCTTAGGCACTTTGTTTCTATGTTGATTTCGGACTCCCCATAATAAAGATTTCAGAGTAATGGGTTTGTATTTGTATGAACTTTTTATCCAAACAATACAAGTGTATTGTACCCATCTCCCTTTTGTACGTCAAGAAATTTTGTGTTTCTGCTGAATGAGCTTCTGGAGAAGCTAGTTTGAGGGGAAAAAGGTAAATACGGAAGATTTATTTCCCTTTATTCATGCAACGAAGAAAAATGCATAAATTGCAATTGGATAGAAATTTTAAATTGAAACCACTTTTGACAAAAATGTGATGATGCATCTGGATTTCAGGAGGAACACAGTAGCAAGAGGAACAAACTCCCTCGTAAGTGCACGTAAAAATGTGTTTACGTATTTAAAAGAAAACAGGATAGAAAGTCAGTGGTTTCTGGTAGAATTCTAAATTGAATACCTTAAGTTTTCCTTTAGCTCTTTTAGTAAGTTACATTGTAGAATTAACTGAATCCTATATTCCACAATGCGACTACATTTTTTTTTCTGCAATATATGCAATACTGCTGTATGAAATCTTTACTGAAGGTTATTTTGATACTAAGTGAGGTAGATTGGAGACAGACTGAAGTTTCTTGGTTTTGTTTTCTGCATATTCCAATTTCCTCCAGTGATACTCTACAGGAATTTTAAAATAGTATTTGACCAGTCTAACAAAGCTTTATTGTTGTGTGTTTTTCCATTACACATACTTACAAGTCTTCATTTTAATTTCATTCAAACCCTAAAGCAAAAATCAGCCCTTCAAAGGCTTCATTTACACTATGAAGTGATAGGACAGTGATAAAAACAAATAGAGCCGCTCACTCATTTCATTATACAGAACAGTTTATCAGAAGCCTCATGTCCCCACCGAGGTTTAGATGTGTCTACTGGAAAATTACAGTATGTGATCCATTCTTTTTTTAACTAGTGAGTCTGCAGTAAATTAATAGTGGTGACTCAATAATTTAAGTGTTTATTTTCCATTTAAAGGAGACAAATAGGAGTAGTACTCAATTTAAACCACTGAAAGGTTTGTTGATGTTTTCCGTTATTCATTTTGGTTAAGCAATCTCATGGTGCATTAAGCTTTTAAAAATACATACGATGCAGTGTGCTGCTAGGTTCAGAGGCTCCCTGTTCAGATGGCATCAGGAAGAACTGCTACCATCCAGTCTCTTTATTTAATGGGGGAAGAACTGACGTGCTGCTTCTTCCTAACAGAGAAAAACAATGTTAATAGTTGTTCAAAAAGCCCATCAACACTTACCTTGAGATTTTCTACATATCTTGTAAAGTTACTGCACACTGAAATGGTAACCAAATTTGAAATCTAGATCTTGCAATCTAATTAACGCATGAGTTTTAGAAAAGAAGGAAAACAAAGCCTGGTCCAAGGTTCAAGACCACCAAGGGGTATGCCGACTTTTATTTCAGAAAATACTTCCCAGCAACTAGCTTGCCTAAAAGAGTATTCTTCTAGGAAGTGCTGAGCAGCTTGCTTCTAAGATGATTATAAACTGCATAGCTAGAGAAAGTTGTCAACGTTAATTAGGTTGGAGTCTTAATTGTTTATTCCCAGCTACGAAGAGGTACTGTGTTCCCTCTGATAATATAATTCTGATAAAATTATAGCCCAGAAAGAAGGACCTCACCTCCTAAGGGATTTTCAGGAACAAGACCACAAAGCGTAACGCTGATGGGTAATACAGCTCAGCAACAGTTGCGATTTAAGTGACTCTTCTTAGAAAGTCAAGTGAAAGTCCAAATTACCTATTAGCTCAGCGCAAAAGCGGTGTTTGTGCATCACTGTGCTGAAAGGAACCGGTCCAGATGGAAAAAAGCTGAAGATCCTTCCATTGTAGATTGTACTGCAAGATGAGTCGGGCTTCCCTCCGCCCTCTGGGATAAGGCCCACAGCAGATGATTGGGCATCCGCGTTCCTTGGAGGCCCTGGACTCCTGCATTCGTGGGGGAAATGCCCAGCTACCCCACACCTGCCAACCTCACTGGGTGTTTAACAGGTTTGAGCACAAGATGATATTACTCCTAACTACTACTGGTCTATGTCTAACGTAGTAGGTGCCTACTGCAAACACTTCACGGATGGAGGCAATTCTGGGACTTCATTTAAAATTACCTTTGCGTGTGTGCGTGTGTTGTTTACATATTTTTTCCTGTCCTAGAACTAAGAGACTATTCTCCTAAAAGTATTCTGTTCAGTTACTTCTGTTTTCCATTCTCAAAACAGCAAAATAAGGAAACAAAAATTCACAGCGTTACCACTTTACACTAAACTGAGAGTAAAGGCAATCAGCTTCACCCCCTGCCCTGCCATATTGCTCATCATTGTCTTAAAATTATCTCTGTCTCCTAGTTATGCGTCATACCAGGAACTTGTACTAGCAGCAGCAATGCTCTGTACAGCCATAAGGTAAACCTTTGGAGAACATTTTTCTTAAAATGAGATTTTACCCCTAAAGCTGATTATTTAGTTGAAATCTTTGTAATTGTACACATTTTACAGTCTTTCGCTGCCATCTGCACAGAAATGTTGAATTCATGGTATTGCAGCAAAGAACTTTTAATACACACCAATTAAAAAGATTCTGTAAATTGTAGTACCAGCGCTGGCTAAGTCAGCTGACCTAAATTTAGTGAGTCCCACTATGGCCATTTCAGGAGTATTAAGGTTTGCTTTGTTGGGTTTTTTTTTTGTTTCGTTTTTTTTTTTTTGAGGTCTCTGATCCTGTTTCCTTGTCATAAAACTAAACAAAAGGTGACTCGCAGTCTCTTTCACAAAACATGAGCTACACCTGGAATCATAGAATATCCTGAGTTGGAAAGGACCCAGGGGGACCACTGAGTCCAACTCCTGACTCCAGCCAGAAGTTAAACCATAGATTTAAGAGCGTTGTCCAAACGCTTCTTGAATGCCAAGAAGCTTGGGGCCATGACTGCTTCCCTGGGGAGCTCCTTCCAGTGGTGGACCACCCTCACCATGAAGAATGTTTTTCTAATGTCCAGTCTGAACTTCCCCTGATGCAGCTTTAAGCTGTTCTCTCGTGTCCTACCACGGGACACCGGAGGAGAGATCAGCACCTCCCTCTCTGCTCCCTGCCACAGGGTAGTTGTAGACAGCAGCGAGCTCACCCCTCAGGCTCCTCTTCTCTAAACTGAACAAACCGAGAATCCGCAGACACTCCTCAGAAGTCATGCCCTCTGGTCCTCTCGCCATCTTTGTTGCCTTCCTTTGGACACAATCTAATATTTTCACATCCTTCTTGCATTGTGAAGCCCAAAACTGCACCCAGCACTGGAGGGGTGGCCATGCCAATGCTGCACTCTATGCAGTCTGATGTGCTGACTGAGGGATAACGACGATTTTGGGGGAATTTGGAGAATACCAACTGCTTCAACCAGCCGGCAGGAAGAACTTGAAAAAAAGTGAACGTGCACAGATAAGAGAGGGTTAGTTGGGCACACACGTGGGTAAGTAAGCAAAAAATGTGCACATGCAAAAGCTGTATGAAATTGAGAATTGTCCATCTAAAGAGTTTGAGTAGGGTTTCAAACTTTAATGCCTGCTCAACTCTCGTAAACATTTCCTATCTATAGGGAGAACATCTCCCCTTTCATGCCTCTTCATCTAGTACCTGATGTGCTGGGGTGCCTCCCTTCCCCCCAGAAGTCTCTTTTAGCACTCCATGCTTCGTTCTGAAAGGAGGATACCACTCCTTCCATGTTTGAGCAAAGCATGGTCCCATACGCGGTAACAAGGAAGAAATCTCTTTTCCCTGCTGTCTCAGAGGAGCACTCAGCAGGCAAACCAGCAGATCTGGAGCAATATGGTCACCACAATGGGTAGTGCCGTGGTCACTTCTACACACGAAATACTTGAACATGTGCGCACAAACACCACCCCCCCCCCGGTATGAATTTCATGTAGCAGATAATCTCCCTCTTACCTTCCTCTTGCGTACAGGTCTGTTGCTTTTCCCAGGTCTCTGTCTAAGCAAATTAAGACTCAAAATAAGCTCACTCATCCTTCTCTCTGCTAAAATTGCACATGTTTTGGAAGTTACCCCTCTTCCTATTGAGCCCATTTATGCTAGTTGCTCCAAAAGGATAAGTGGTCTCATGGGACTTTTTCAGTATCTTTTTTCTTATAAAAAGTTGTTATTTGAAAGTATTGGAAAAAAGGAATCTTTAACCCACTGAGTTTATTGCAAACTACCTGTATCCTACAATTTTGGCTGGAGTGACACATTACCTGACCACTCACATGTTTAAGGGTCTCCAGGGAGAATTTTTATAAAGAGTGATAGCATTTGTAAGACAAGAGAAAAGGTCCATTTTCATATATACCCAAAGATTTGAAGGTAACATAGAAAGGGAATGGCTATTTAAATTCTAATACCCTGCCACCCCCAGAAATTCTTATCCATATCATATGTGAAAGATACGTTTCCCTCATACTGATCTGGTTCTGCAACAATCATGTTTATATCCTTCAACTAACTTTGGGCAATATGCCACCATCCTGAGCCCATGAATCTTTCCATTGTAGCCTATCTGAATAATACTCCTGCACTCAACATCATCTGTTTCCAGATGTAGTTCATGAAAACCATCTGCCAGCTCTTTATTTCCAAATATGTATGAACATTGAAATACAGAAAGTTGAGAGATTGTCTTAATTTCACTGGCAACTAACCTGCTCATTCGAGAAGTCTCCACCCTTACTCATTGTTTAAGAGTTGTTGAACAGTAAATAATTGGTTTCTAGAAGGTACTCGTGTTTTTCATAAGGTTAATATCCAACCACCCTATTAACTTTTTAACCACTTCAGTTTACGAAGATTTACATTCCCCTTATATTTTGCAGAGATGCACACTTACCAATTCTGATTTATCATAATTGATCTTATATCCAGGTACTGAGGTGAGACAGTACGTTTGGAATTCTACCGATTTAGGGAGAAAAGTGGGTGTTGTGCAAAAAGCCCAGACTACTGCTGCAAGGCATTATAGCTCCCACAATACTCTTGTCACCCACCGATCTGCCTTCTCATCTGTATGTGGACACTACAGATGTTATATTAAAATATGCTCGCTTGGGAGTTAGGAAAGTATTAGAGTAGCATAAAAATAAATTTCACTAAATAAGGTCCACAGTAGAGTTCAGGCATCCTCTCACATGCATTGACCCGTTAATCTGATGAACATCCATTTTGAACAGTTGCCTGCAACTTATCTTTTACATTACTGGTTCACAGACATTTCATCTTACTGCCATGTTAACACTACTCTTCTAATAGGGTTCATTGGTTGCAAATCCATTTATTCTCTACCACCACACTGGATGTAGCCAAAACTAACACACTCTTCCTTTCTAATATTTTTAAAGAAAGTCCATGTTTTTGTCCAGCCCCAAACAATTTATTTCCTGAACTACTAGTCTTCATCATTACGTTTCAGCTGTTCCATGGTGCACAGTCCAAAACCCTGATCTGCAGTTTGTTTCCTGCAGAACAAGACAGCAGCACGCATGACTTTGAAATCCCTTCCTTACATACTGCGGACCAAAGCACACCATGTTTCTAGTCCCAGGAACTTTTCCGCTCTCTTCTCCCTCTCTGCCTCTTAGGTGCATAAGCCAAGGCAGGAATTAGGTGGGAGCTGTATATTTGAATAACTCAACATCAAAATACGATCCAAGAAGCCAAGTGTGAAGTTCAGGTTCAGACACTTACAGCTGTGTGAGTACAACGCAGATGGTCAAGCTCCCATTACAGCCAGCAGAAAATATCGGTTGGTTGGTACACTGAGAATAAGAACAAACAGTACCTACAACATATTTTTAATCATGACATTCAGCCCAGGTCCTTTAGTATGTATTGTATTTGTCTGTCAGACATTAAAAATGTATTTACTGTCTAACGGTACTGAATATAAGCACAGTGAACTCCATTAACGATTTCGGTTCTTTTTTAAACTCTTGGGAAAGTCAAGAAAAAAAATCAACTGGGAGGGAAAGAAAACCTACATGGCAAAGGATGTTTTGCATCCATGTCCAAGAAGAAAAACACAAAATGTTCTCAGTGCCTTCTATCACTATGACAACATAAGACACAGAGACATGCAAAATTTGAAACATGAATAGCAAAGTTAGAATTTGGGGCTCTTGCACAAGCTGTTAGCAGGATGGACTTACAGCTTCGTCCTCCCACATGATTTTTTTTGCTTGTGGCTGTCCCCCCAATACACAGATTAGGACTAATCTTATTTAGCTGACAAGGTCTGGACCCTGCAGCCTGAAGCTGTGGGGTTTTGTAGGACCTAAGCATCTTTAGAGTCCCAGGTCTCTAGCCAGGGTATCTTCCTCCTTCCATTTAGATATATTCCACACTCCAGCTTACCAGCAGATCTCCCAGTCCTCACAACACCTTTAACAGCTATGGGACTGCTCACAAGAGGCCCGGCCTGACTCTTATAACCCTGAAAGGAAGGAAGGGAGGAGAGGAAAGAGAATCATATGCTCCACACATCACATATGCGTTGCAGGCGCCAGAAGTTGGACGAGTCTGATTCTGTGCCAGCCACCAAGATAAACAACAGGATAGATTTTCCATGGTCACTTCCAGCACGAATTTGCTAGAAATCTCACATATTTGCTAAATCAACGTACAGGGAGATGCTTGCCCTGTGACTTCCCCATGCTTGTAGGAAACCGCCTTCTATCTTGTGACAGGCATTTGAGATTGTGTTGCACAGGGACAGCCATACCCAGCTCTTCCAGGCCCATTCTGGAAGCTCTGCTGTGCACGGTAGCTATGGTGAGCATCAGCTGCACGAACGCTGCCTGCTTTATGCTGCTAGCACTTTTTGCAAGTATTGGTTCGATTAGAATGAAAAAGCACAGAAAAGCCCTTTTTAACCTGCCTTTTTAGAGCAAGATAAAGGAAGAGTCTTCCTCCACATCAGCTATGGTTTCCCTTAGTCCCTGCTCCTGTCGCTACAGATTTCCTAGTACCTCCCAATAGGAAGGTCCCACCAAAGGATTCCCCTTTATCAGCTGATTCCCTGGAGATAATGTTCTTCCTGGTTTATATATTCCTCTTTCTTACATTTTACAAGACTGCAGTGTATCTTCACTTTTGTTCCAGTGACTAGCTCAGGGAATCATGGCAATATATGGTAGAAGACTTGCAATGAATGACTTCATCTCGAGAACCCCGTGTGTCTTCACACAGGTTGTGACAATGCTTAAGAAGTGTCCCATCTGGTTCTTAAAGCACAAGCCTGTATACTGCTTTTTGATCAAAACGAGTTCAGGAAGGGCATCAAAGAGCAGTTGGTGTACACATTTCTTTTTCCTTGTAGCTAATTAGCTTTCTTCCTATTGAATGCACGTACTTGAGCGTCTTGTCCGTTTGATTCCTCCCCAAGCCAGTTCCTTTCAACGCAATCCCATTTGTTAAGGCAATCGTCTTGTGTTTCATCAAGAACTCTGGTGGGCACAAAAGGATCATCCAACCATAACAAGCTGAATCTTCAGCAGCGCCCTGTTGATAAATTCTAACTTACTACAGGCTAAAAGGACTACTGTGGGCTATGCTGGTATTTCTGGCACATTCCACTTGAATTTTCAGCCATAAAATAACCCTGAAATCAAGAGCCTTTCCATTATTTATGGAGAGACTGCTGTTATTTTTAGTGAGCTCTTTGGATTTATATTAAGGTAAATATTTCATACCAGAGGAGGAACTTCTGGAGATACTTTACACCATCGGAAAGCAGAGTATGATTGCAAAGTGTCCCCTGAGCCTATGAGTCATGTTTGTTAATGTTCACGGTGTAATAAGAACACGGGCTAGGTTTTCTGGTAACATGTTTTGCTCACACATTGCAAAAACATGGAATCGTGCAGCCTACCAATGGGATTCTCTAAAGTCTGGGCTCTTCCTTTTCCCAATTTATCACATTTTCTTTATATTTGCCACTAAGAAATCTTTTAGCCCAGTGCTTTATTATACATATCTCAATGGCTCTGATTTTTTTTTCAGACTGCTTTGTTTTGATTGGAATCATTTTACATCATGCACTAATTATTGCCACAATTATAAAAAAGAGAGAATCATTATCAGTCAATTTAAAAAAAAAACCCCAAGATAAATTTTAATTTCCTCTTTCCTGTGGACAATCATTACTATTTTATTCTCATCACGTTTCAAAAATCTTCCTAACATACCCAGGAGAACTTCTCCAAATAGCAGCTTTGAGGCTTAATTTTCTGCATATTTTTTCTCAGTAGATCACTGTGATTTTACAGACAGTTTCTGATTCTGTACAAGACGTGGCTTAGACCAGTTGCTCCATAAAGAAAGGTCTCAGGTATTTGACAGACCCAATTCACGTAATCTCTCCCTGAAAGCCAACCTGTTGTCATTTCATAGCCCTTCCAGACTTTGTAGCTGGCAGAAAAGGGTACAGCTCATACTAAGGTAACTTCTTCCTATAGCACCGCAGTTAGTTCTGCTCTCGCTTGAAATACGTGCACGTAGAATCACACCAGACCGCACATGTTGCACAATAACGATTCCCGATTCAGATACCTTTGTACACCTTTTCTTACACTTTAAAGTAAATGTCTGTTCTAGCATGTTCCTCTGGATAAATTTGGCAACAGGCATGGGGCACTAGATCAGGAGAAGTTGACTCCTGAACTAAAGGCCCTTCACTGAAAATACTGTCGCTTGTCTTCCCAACCTGACTCCCAAAGCACGGCTATGCCAGCAAGTCTCAAACACCTTGCAGAGTTTTTCCATTCATAGTCTGCAAAGTCTGTGCAATAGATGAGCATGTCCAGCGCCGCAGCGTGTTAGATCCTTCTGGGCTTTCTCATCCCAGTTTTTGTTTGAGCTGAAAAGTTTTAAAAAAAAATATTTAAAAAAATCAGCAAAACTAGCCCCATATTTACTTATAGCACTTTCACACTGACAGGGTACCAGAAATGTACACGCGTTAAGGAGGTGCTCCGTGGTACAATTTTTGCCAGAGCCATAATACTTCGTTGGTTTACGGTTCCTAGGAATCCTACCCTACTCCTCCTATTTAGGATAGATATCTTAAGATATCTTAACCTCATTCCAACCCACTTTTACCTTCAGCTGTTGTAATGTGAAAGCACACATTTGCTCTAGTGGCTTGCTTACTTTATTAATTTCTTCAGAACTCCTAAATGCCATCTGTTCTTGACATTTGCTTGAAACTTAACTGCTTCCATGCTGAAATTCCCCCCAGCGTCTTGGCATAGCCAGAACAAAAAGAGTATCTTCCGTGGAATATACCATTCTTATTGAAGTAACGTTATATTCATGAGTATATTTTATTTAATGCAGAAGAAATAACATTTGTGAGGAAACAAATGAAAGGCTATTCGTAATGAGAAAAATTTCTTCCATAAATTCTGACACTACCAGCCAACGGAACTGTACCTTCTTTTGAGCTAAGATTTCTGCAGAAATCCTGCTCGATCAAAAAATGCTCAGATCTTCTTGTCTGACTTCTCATTGCTCAAAACCAGCCAGTACCTAAGGTTCTGGTTTGACACAGAACACAGTGGGGATCGCAAAAGTCAAACCCCTCATGTTTCTACTAGCCAATAAAGCAGGTCAGAAACTGTACTTTGGCATGGGAACCTGCTGGCACAACGTGGCTCGCATACGCACAACTCAACCCACTTATCTCCTGAAATAGGTCAGCTGCATGCACATGGTCTGCTGGGAACGGCCCCTGGTCCACACCGACCCGTAAGCTGTGCTGGGAATCGCTTCAGAGACTGCTAGTTTGCTAGGACAGAACCACGCTGGGGACACCACCACCACCAAGGAAACAGTACGGAGGACGACCATGTGCTGCAGTTTAAGCCTGAACCCCAGCCCTCTTTAGTTTACTGCTATAAGGGTAGCAATAGGGATACAGATCAAAAAGTGCCTGCTACACAGAACAGAAATCTAAATTGTGTGTTTTATCGATGTCTCCCTTGTGCTTCACACTCTTCTTTCAAAGTTATTTTTGACAGTATCTCCAAATTAAGGCATCATCTCTGCTATTCCATGTCATCATTAATTGGCCCTTTTCCCTGGACAACCAACCAGACCTTTTCAACCAACACTGAAATCGTTCTTGTGAGGTACTGAAAAAAAAAAAAAAGTGATTTCTCTGAATCTGCACTTTCTCTCTGCAGAGTCCCCTCTTTGGCAGTGAAGTGTTGCAGGGTCACTCTTTCCCATGGCATACTGCAGCACAGGGTATCTCATGGAGGACAGAGCACGGCTGCTGCTGAGGCGACTTGATTACCTACTCACATCTCGGGTTCTGTTTGTCCTGCATTTTGGGTTAAGCTGCTGTAAGAAGCTGCTAGATACTGAAACCTTGTTTCTGTAAGCATTTCCTGACACTACCTTGGGTCACCAGGCTTTAAGAAAAAGCATTTCAGGTTATTAAGATGACAAGTGTACACAGCATATCTCTGTCATCTGATGCATTTCTAAAAATCAGATGCCTCTCACTCAAAAAAGAGCGCAAGAAATACATGGTAACAACCCTTTGTCCTCAGTCCTGGAACACTCTTCCTAAAAAATTTAGGAACCTTCAGTTTGGGAACCACCACTGTTGCAGCAGGGATGCAGAGAGCAGCGTGAAAGACTGTCGATGGCCTGAGAGGAGAAGGGATTGGAAAAGTCTGTGTGGTCAGAGTTACACACGCATCTTGGGTGCTTCCCCTGAAGCGCACGCCTTCTCTGCAGCACCTGCCTTCCACGTGTTTATACACCCAGCACATGAAAGCACACGCTGTGCGCTATTTTGCTTATAGACAGTTTTTACTGCCCGGGGGATACCCGAATAAGAAAGCAAATACGTGTTGTTAGTTGGTTTGTTGCTTTTTTTTTTATAACGGGATAACTAATCCACTTCCAGCTGTTCAATTGTCTGATCCAAGACGTAAACACAAAAAGCACGGTTACCTTCATATACACATCCCGATAAAAGCAAAATAAAACGCTGGAAGCCAAACACTGAAATATCAGGAAACGTCAGAACCGAGGCTGCAAAACTTTCCCGTGGCGCAGCCAGGTCGTACCTCAGTGCCATTACCGTAATTCCCCAAAAGATGAGGCGATACTCCTACAGGTAGCAACCGCTTTGCTGGAAATAATAACCGCTTTTCCTAGGAAAAGGCACGTCAGGACCCTAACTCCGACACTTCCCACCCGGTGGACACCCACCCTTTCTAAGGCGGGATCCTCGCTGCGAGGCGGCGGTGCCTCACCGCCCTTTCGCCGCCGGCTGCTTCAAACAGCCGCTCTACTTCTCCTCACAGAAAAGCCCGCCCAGCCGCCTCCCGCCACGGCCGCATGCCCGACCCCCGGCCCCAGCCATGTACCTGTGGGCAGCCGCGAAGGACAAGCGCAGTTCAGCCCTCAGGTTACCTCCCCCCTTCTCCAAGAAAATAAATAAATAACCCCAAACAAACCGTTAAACGGACCGGCTGGGTGTGGCGCGAAGCGAGGCGTTGCCGCCGGCCGCGCCTCAGCGGGGTCCCAACGAGGGGCCCGGGGAGGCGGCAGCTCTCGCAGGTCGCCCCTCTCCCGCCTTGGCGGTCCGGGTGTCCGCCCGGGCGGAGGCCGGCCGTCGGGGCCGGGGGGGNNNNCGGGGCGGGGGGGGGGGAGGGCCGGGCGAGGCGTTACAGGTGCCCGAGGGCGGGGAGGAATGTTCCGCTTCGCTCCCCTTCCCCGCCCTGCCGCACACAAAGGGCCTCCGGCCGCCTCCCCCGGGAGCCCGCAGGGGGTGGCGGTGCTGGGGAGAGGAGCGGGGCTCCGACAAAAGGCAGCCCCTCTCCGCCCCTCCGGCTGCGGGCGGGGCCCCGCGGCGCCTCCCCCGCACACGGCCTGCCATCCCGCCGGCCCCGGGGGGAGGCGCTGCCCCACTCGCCCGGGCGAGCTGCTGAGAGCCGGCGGCCACGGCCACCTGGTCCTGCGGGCAGGGC